>BHEV01080514.1:0-10222 GCA_004319985.1 Emydocephalus ijimae
TCACACCCCCACTAGCAGTTAAAAGGAAGAAGCAGCTGCAAGCTCACATCACTCTGAGAAGCACAGAACTGAAGACCAAGCGTGCCGGTTGGTTTACAAATTGTTTTTTGCTTCCATTTCGTAGTCTTCAATTACAATTCCATTGCATATAATCTCATATTTTCAATCAAAAATTAAATACCTTAGTATCATTATTATTCAATCATTTGACTGTACTTTTAATCATTCATGTTTTACAAGTTAATAATAATTTACTAAGTTTGTTTTATAACAGTTCATATTATCATCCCAAATCTATCCTAAAATCATTGTGTAGATATAATAAGAAAGAAGTACATCTTTATATATTTATTATTTTCTAAGAGTCTACATATTTCATTACTGTATTTTATTGTCTAACCACTGATAGAAGAGATCCCAAATTTTATAAAATTGTTTATCCTCTTGTTCTCTAATTTCAAATGTCAATCTGCTCATTTCAGCGCATTCCAATATTTTCTTAATGATTTCCTCCTTAATGATTTTCTCATTTTTCCAGTTTTTATCAAATACAATCCTAGCCACTGTTAATATATTTACAATCAGGTATTTGAAGTCTTTACTATATATTTCAGGTAAAATTCCCAATAAAAATATCATTTTGTCTCTTCCATGGTTATATTTTGTAGTTAGGCTTAGCAGCTCTCGTAGATCTTAGTTCACATTGTTCTTTGGCTTCCACCTTTCCACCTACTGCACCTTCTTCTTTTTCAATCACCATTTGGCAATCTTCTTGGAATTCAATTAGTGAGATCTCTTTTTCTGCCTCTTCCTCTTTCCCTCCAAAAAAGTCTGTGTAAAATAATTCCACTTTCTCAATTGAGTCAATTCTATGTCTCAGTTCTTGCCATGTGAACATTAAACCTTCTGGAATCAGCCCTCTATAATTCACTTCTTTTGAAAGTAGCATTTTAGTCAGGAATTGGTATACTCTTCTCATCTCTCTCACTCTTCTGGGTATTTGTTTCAAGACCACAATCTCCTTGTCTTTATTTTTCAATGTTTTCTCTTTTGCCACTTGCAATATTTGCGTTTTAATGGCTTTCTTTGTAAATCTAATGTGAACTTCTCTTGGTAAGCTATTTCTCACAGCATATCTTGTGAAAACTCGATAAACCTCATCTATTCCATCCATCATCTTCTCTTTATTTTTTTCCAAAAAAAAATAAATATTCAGCCAATATTTCTATCATTATCTCAGCTAAGTTTTGTCCTTTTTTTTTGTCCTATGGTTTGGAATATAAGATAGAATTCTGATCTATCCATCTCCCATCTCAACATACCACTTTTATTTTGTTCAACTACCATTAATATATTATCAATATGTCCAATCTTCTTATCTCTTTATTTATCTTCTTCAATTTTTTGGACTCTCTCATCATACTTCAACATCATTTGTTGGATGTTCTCCACTTTTTCATTGGTTTTCCCTGATCTTTGTTCAGTATTCTCTGTTCTTTGTTCAATGCTCTCTGTTCTTTGTTCAGTGTTCTCTACTCTCTTTTCAATATTCTCTGATCTTGCTTGAATATTTTGAATTCCTTGCATAATCATCTACAGAGTCACCTTTTCTTGTTCTTTTTCTTGCCGTAACATTGTCTGTATTGAACGTTGTCCTCCAGATGGTGGAGAGGAAGAAGTAGAAGTTGAAGAACCAGAAGCTGTAAATTTCCTACTCATTTTAAGCAATTCAAAATCTTCAGGTTCTTCTAAACCTTAATCCAATTGTGAAATGACCAATTATAGTTCAAAATAAAAATAGTAGAAAAAAGAAGGCAAATAATAATGATTAAAAAAAGGGAAGAAAAAAAAGGGAAGACAAAATTTCTTCAGGTTCTTGCATACCTTACTCCAATCAGTAATTAGATGAGAAAAAGGCTTGAAAAAAAAAAGAAAGAAAGAAAAGGAGAGGGAAAAATTCTTCAGGTTCTTCAAATAGAGGAGGTCTCAAATAGAAACGAGTGCATAAAAATAAACCAGAAAGGTAAATGAAAAAACAAAAATACCAGGAAAGGAGAAAAAAAGGCTATTCCCTTTTAAAAAAAAAAAGAAACATTAATACTAAGGCTTCCCTTTTAAAATAAAAAGCAAGCATAGAGATTGGACTTCCAAAGAAAAAAAGAAAAACAAAGGCAAGCTCCAACAAAGCCAAAAATCCAAATAGTTATCACAAGAAAAAAAAAAGATAAAATGAAATACGATAAAGCTGGTGAGGAGGGATAGCACAACTTAGAAAAAGTAAAAAGAACACACTGCACTTTGTTTAAGTATCCAAGGCTCTTATTATAACTCTCTTCTCCAAAAACTTACCACCTTTTTCCTCCAAGGTTTCAACACCAGACTCCAGATGTTGATAGAAACCCAGAAGAGCACCTGCAATAATACTCTCCCATTCTCTTCCCTCTAGCTTATCAAATAGCAATGTGCTTGAAAAAATGTCTCAGTTCTTCCTTTCTCAGCTTTATCTGGTCACAGGGAATATAGAATATTTTCAAGCCTCTAGTTGGCAGTGTTACAAAGTTTCTTTGCTCTCACTTTCCCCCTCCTTTTCCAAGCAGGATATAATAAGAATTAATTAAAAAAAGATATTTTTTAAAAAAGAACTAAAAGGGAGCCTCTAGCCTAAAATATTACAAAATCAAAAAGGAGAAAAAAATAGATGTAAAAGAAAAAACCAGTCCAGTTTCAAAATATAAGATCGTGTATAGAAAACCCAGCAATGAAAAAAAAACCATTCCTTTGACATTCCTGTTTAAAATCGCTGCTTAATCACTTCTGTCAAAACTTTTACAGATTCTTTCTTTTCCTTAGGGTGTCCTNGATATTTTTTAAAAAAGAACTAAAAGGGAGCCTCTAGCCTAAAATATTACAAAATCAAAAAGGAGAAAAAAATAGATGTAAAAGAAAAAACCAGTCCAGTTTCAAAATATAAGATCGTGTATAGAAAACCCAGCAATGAAAAAAAAACCATTCCTTTGACATTCCTGTTTAAAATCGCTGCTTAATCACTTCTGTCAAAACTTTTACAGATTCTTTCTTTTCCTTAGGGTGTCCTTCAGATCTTAGAATAAAGAAAAAGTTCTCACCAAACCGGCACACTCTCTCTTTCTGTTCTCTTCCATTTCGGAGCTGTCCCAACTTCAGCAGCTTTAATGGCTGCCTCTTTGCCGCTGGCAAGAAGAGTTTCTCCTGGATCTACCAGGGACTTTGTGGTATCCCTGGGATTGACAGGATGCGCTCTTCATTCTCACGATCTCTTCAGGATGGTTTAGATCCGATAGAACCGTCCAGGAGCAAAGATATCGGCAGCAATCTCAGACCACCAAGGTCGCATGCCGTATCATCGCGACGCCAGTTCCGCCCTATAAGTGATGTTTGATTTTCTAAAATGATCAAGCTTGTGTTGGGAAAATAACATAGTTCATATATTTTCATAAACAATGTTCTTGTTGCTATTTGTATGGTTGTTTCCTTGCTGCTCCTAGCATTCCATTATAAATTTTGTCATATGATGTACACATTATTTGGAGGGAAGTAACAAAAAAATGATTGTAACCACAATATTAGAAATCATTCATTTTTAAAAAGCAATATTTTGCGGGGAAACCTAGGGTTACAGTTTTTGTGTAGTCCTTCATAAAGCTGTCTATATTTTCAGTAAATAAATAAAAAGTGGTAAATAAATGTAAGAATGCTAAAAATACAGGTTAAACTCAAAAAATTAGAATATCGTGCAAAAGTTCATTTATTTCAGAAATGCAACTTAAAAGGTGAAACTAATATATGAGATAGACTCATTACATGCAAGATAGGTCAAGCCATGATTTGTCATAATTGAGATGATTATGGCTTACAGCTCATGAAAACCCCAAATCCACAATCTCAGAAAAGTAGAATATTGTGAAAAGGTTCAATATTCTAGGCTCAAAGTGTCCCACTCTAATCAGCTAATTAAGTCATAACACCTGCAAAAGGTTCCTGAGCCTTTGAATAGTCTCTCAGTCTGGTTCAGTAGGAATCACAATCATGGGAAAGACTGCTGACCTGACAGTTGTGCAGAAAACCATCACTGACACCCTCCATAAGGAGGGAAAGCCTCAAAAGGTAATTGCAAAAGAAGTTGGATGTTCCCAAAGTTCTGTATCAAAGCACATTAAAAGAAAGTTATGTGGAAGAGAAAAGTGTGGAAGAAAAAGATGCACAAGCAGCATGGATGATTGCAGCCTGGAGAGGATCGTCAGGAAAAGGCCATTCAAAAGTGTTGGGGACTTTCACAAGCAGTGGACTGAGGCTGGAGTCAGTGAATCAAGAGCCACCACACACAGACGGATCCTGGACATGGGTTTCAAATGTCGTATTCCTCTTGTCAAGCCACTCCTGAACAACAAACAACATCAGAAGCGTCTTACCTGGGCTAAAGAAAAACAGACCTGGTCTGTTGCTCAGTGGTCCAAAGTCCTCTTTTCTGATGAGAGCAACTTTTGCATCTCATTTGGAAACCAAGGACCCAGAGTCTGGAGGAAGAATGGAGAGGAACACACTGCAAGATGCTTCAAGTCCAGTGTGAAGTTTCCACAGTCTGTGTTGATTTGGGGAGCCCTGTCATCTGCTGGTGTTGGTCCACTGTGCTTCATTAAGTCCAGGGTCAACGCAGCCATCTACCAGGAGATTTTGGAGCACTTCATGCTTCCTTCCACAGTAGAGGGATGCTGATTTCATTTTCCAGCAGGGCTTTGCCCCTGCCCACACTGCCAAAAGCACCAAAACCTGGTTCAATGACCATGGGATTACTGTGGCTAGCATACTCACCTGACCTATGGGGCATTGCCAAGAGAAAGATGAGAGACATGAGACCGAATAATGCAGAAGAGCTGAAGGCCTCTATTGAAGCATCCTGGTCTTCCATAACACCTCAGCAGTGCCACAGGCTGATAGCTTCCATGCCACGCTGCATTGAGGTAGTAATTGCTGCAAATGGGGCCCAAACCAAGTACTGAGTACATATGCACGCTTATACTTTTCAGATGTCCGATATTGTTCTATGTTCAACCTTGTTTTATTGATTGCATGTAATATTCTAATTTTCTGAGATTGTGGATTTGGAGCTTTCATGAGCTGTAAGCCATAATCATCACAATTATGACAAATCACGGCTTGACCTATCTTGCTTTGTATGTAATGGGTCTATCTCATATATTAGTTTCACCTTTTAAGTTGCATTACTGAAATAAATGAATTTTTGCACGATATTCTAATTTTTTGAGTTTCACCTGTATATTAGAGTAAAAGAGTGGATTACAAGAGGTATTCCTTTAAAAAATACAAAGATGAAATATTCGACATTCTTGCTTTGAAATTCTCTGAATCACCTCACTGGTCCATCTTCAAATAAATACTGTGTTTTCCTCAAAATAAGACCTGTTTTTTTTTCCTTGTTTTTTTTTGCTCCAAAATGTGCTTTAGGACATAGTACCAGAGATGGTGAGGGAGTGGCCTCCAGTCTCCTGGCACCTCACTGGCACATGCATAGGCGGCAGCAAGTGCATAAGGGCTGACAGTGTCCGGCAGCAGATAAGTCTGAGTGCTGCAACTGTTGGGCTGGCCCTCCAAGCAACAGGCAGAGGTATGGGGGTAGGCATGTGATCTGGCCCACTGAGGGTCCACATCTGCCCAATCCATCCCACTTTGCTTGTCTAGAGCTGACAGGACAGAAGGCCACGCACACATCTAGAGGCTGGGTCACGAGCCTCCCTCCATGCCTTTGCTGGTGCTGCTGCCATAAGGTAAGGTACATGGTGGGATGGGGCTACAGCCATGCCGCAGCCCCTATGAGCTTGCCCCCAATCATCCTTCAGCTCTATCACACACTTGGGATGATCTTTCTACCCATTACCCCTACCCAAGATGGCCCAGAGAAAGGGAAGGATGGAGAGTCCCCATCTCCAAGAGGCAGCCAGGTATCCTCTCTCCAATCCACACCACCAGGATCCCACAGGAGTCCCCCAACATGAGTGATGTCAAGATGGCCACACACACCACTCCCCCAGGGCAACCAGAATACTGATGGCTGACAATCTTAACTAGGGCTTATTTTTGGAGTAGGGCTTATATTACAAGCATCCAGAAAAATCATGCTAGGGCTTATTTTCTGGTTGGGCTTTATTTTCAGGAAAATATGGTAGCATAATCCAAAAGAAATTACAACACAAGGTAAAATGTTTAGATACTTGACTGAATTAGAAAACTCATGATACGGAACTTAGAACATTTCTTGGAAATTATTTTTGCTTTGATTTTTGAAGATGATTTAGAAACTAAAGAGGTTAAAGATTGTATGATTAAACTTACAAGGAATCTAAAGAGGACAATAGACTGCAACATTTACTGTGAATTTCATCCTTAGAGAAAACTGGTACAAAATATTTTACCATTGGTATTTACTCTAGTGCCAACGAAAGATCATTCATTTTCTAAAAACTGTTGGAAATTGAGTAATTATTTTGCATTTGATGTCAAGAACCAAAATTCTTGAGGACGTTTTAAATGACATTAAAAGGTGGAATTTCCTCCTTGCCAGATTTTCTTTTTGCTAAACATTTGCTAAACAGTATCTGGAATTGGCTCTGAAAATGAAATTTGCTGCCAGAGTACTTTGTGTTCTTATTGGAAATCATGTATACTTCTGTCTTTGGAAGACAGAACAAACTAAATAATGAAAGTAGGCATTGACATAAAAATAATTCTGCATTTAAAAATAAGTCTGATACAAAATTTAACTCAATTTGGAAAGCATTAATGCATTATAAGCTTACATACATAGGTAGTTCTCAACATACATGTTACTAACTTAATAACTGTACCGATTCACTTAACAACTGTGGCAAAAAATGTCAAAATTTGGGCAAAAATCATTTAACAACTGTCTCACATAGCAACAGAAATTTTCTTAAGTCAAGGGCTATCTGTATCACATTTCAATTTTGACTTTCTCTTAACATCAGGTATTACAGTGGCTTTTGTCTGACTTCCTAAATGAGGATAGAATTTTTAGATTAGAAGAAAAGTCTCTTGATTGTTTATTCTAACACATGTTTTATTATAGTGGCTTTTTGCTAATTATTCAATATTGTCTTAATTTTAATAACTTTGTCATCAATTTTAAGGGCAGTATATCTCTCTCCTACAGTCTTTCTGCATTTTTTTTCTTTTTTCTGGGTTATGTTTTAGACATCTATTAAATATTTAAAAGGGTAGAAAAGAAAAAAAAATCAGTTGGCGAATCTATAGAAAAAAGAATATTCACATATTAAGTAACATTGAATCTATTTTTCCTGCAATACCACTTTTCTGGAACTAAATAGCAATATTATTATGCAATAAAACATAACCCTAAGGTTTTGCAATTATGCAATCACATGGCTGCTGAGATGCTATCTCACTGTTCAAAAAGTTATATGGATATTCTTTGCAAGACCAGATAAGGAAAAGTATAACATCATATTATTTCTCATATTTCTCTCTCAGCTTGATACTTGGTCTTTCCAATGTTGGAGAATTCCAACATTAAAATAATTTTTGATGGAGATGCTGCAGTGGCAAATACCTGTAACTCAGGTATAGCCTGTGGGTTGGTTTCTGAACATTTTGTTACCAGGCTAGGTAATATCTTCCTCTAAACTTTGCTGAAGCTGTTACTTAGCCAGGTAACGAAACATTTGGAAACCAACCCAAAAGTTCAGAGAATGAAACCTCCACCCTCATGGTGCAACTAAATATGTTTTATAGATGGATGTCCCTTCCTCTCTCTCCTTTCCAGCTAATGTAACTTCACTGTGTGTTACATTATATCTCAAGCTATTCATGTGCAAACCCTCCCTTTTGACATTCTTAAGTAAAAGAAGAAGAAAAAGAAACCCTTAGTGACATATTGTTCTATATAATTCTCTGCTGCCTGTTCTCCAAAGTTGAATATACCATTTTTCAATTTTACAGGAAATGAACAATCTTGTGAAAATTCATGATGGGGGGAGGAAATTGGCTTTCTTGACTTTCTATTCCTCTTTAATTAATGTTTGTTAAATAAATTATAGCCACTATATTCACCACATTCAAGTTTTTGGGAATTGCTATTGAACGAACTGAATGACTGCTATTTCTTTATCTTAGAAAAATTTAAATCCACAATTATAAATTCCATGGAACAGAATACATAAACAAAGGTAACAATAGACTAAATACCTTCCAGCTCCTTCTTTCTAAATCTTTAAGCCTCTTAAATGTAATTATCCAGTAATCTATAGAAGCATGCAATTAACCTGTTGATACATGTTGTTGTATTCAATAAGAAAATCCCCTATATTCACTATATGATTGTATTCTAATTTTAAGACATTCCAGAAAAGCATCTTCCTTCTTTTCTTTTCTTTTCTTTTCTTTTCTTTTCTTTTCTTTTCTTTTCTTTTCTTTTCTTTTCTTTTCTTTTCTTTTTCTTTTCTTTTCTTTTCTTCCTTCTTTCCTGTTTCTTGTTCTCTGTTTTTCTTTCTTTTTCTCTAACTCTTTCACTAGCATACACCTGGGACATTTTTTTCTTTTAAACATCTTTCAACAGAGAAAAAATGAACTGGAAATAGTGAACACTCACTCTAAAATATGTTTGTCAGTGCTTTATTTGGGCTTTCTTTTGAAAATATGATAGCACAATCCTATACTTAATTATTAGATGAAATCCCACTGAATGTAATGAATATATTTTGTGCAGGGGTGGGATTCAAAATTTTTAACAACCGGTTCTGTGGGTATGGCTTAGTTGGTGGCTGTGGCTTGGTGGTCATGTGACTGGGTGGATGTGGCTTTGTGGTCATATTATTGGCTGGGCATGGCCAATTCAATATCACTCACATCGAGGCACGCATCTCCTCACCTGGCCTCTCATGGCTGTGGGGGTACTGCAATAGTTTTAAGTGTGAAAAATGGTCATAACTCACTTTTTTCAGTGCCACTGTAACTTTGAATGGTCACTCCACACAAGCAAAGTAGGGGGAAAAAATCTCAAGAGAAGTTCCTGAAACAGGAAGTCTAGTCCTGCCAAGAATGTAATAAGGGTTAAAGGAGAGGCAGTTTCTGTAAGCAACATCAGAATGTTTCCTTTCTGCCTTCCTTACAGGATTAGGCCAGTAATTTCTACTAACAACTGGTTCTCTGAACTGTTTAGAATGTTAACAACCAGTTCTACTGAATAGGTGCGAACTGGTAGAATCCCACCCTGGTTTTCTGTCTGTATGCACACACACACATTGCATGCATGCACCTTTGAGACAGCATTGATTCCTGGACAGTGAACAAGTCTTTGCAGTTTTGTTGGCAAGATTTCAAATGACGTTTTCCATTGCCTTCATCCTAAGGTGAGAGCAAATGGCCTAAACTGGCTTCAAGTCAAAGATGAGACGAGAACTCACAGCCTTCCCATTTCTAGCCAGTTGTCTTAAGTACAGTAATCCTTGAGTTATGAATGTAAGATGGAGCTTGTTTCCTTGGTCATTGAGCTGAATTGCAAGTTCTGTGTTGATTGGCTTCTACTTCTGCCTTCGGGCCCCAATCCAGAGGTGGTATTCAGTAGGTTCTGATCAGTTCTGGACAATCAGTAGTGGAAATTTTGAGTAGTTAGGAGAACTGGCAAATGCCACCTCTGACTGGCCCCACCCCCATATATTATCTGTCTCATGAGTCCCAGCTGATTGGCTGGGCCTTCTTATATTGTCCTGCACAGGAGAACAGAGCTGGAAATCAGGTTAGTGGGGCATGAATGAGAATTTTGCAGTAACCTTCCCCTGCCAACCCTGCCAAGCCATGCCCACAGAACCAATGGTAAAATATTTTGAATCCCACCACTGCCCCAATCCCTGAAGTTGCTCATTCAAATCAGACACTTAGCAGCAAGTAGTAGGTTGCTTCGCTACCTCCTAGGCTGGGACCAAAGAAGGCTTATAGGGACATACGTCTTTTATTCAGATGCTGGCAAAGCTGTTTTCCTTTGATCTCACATACTTACAGTGTAACCAGTATTTGAGTAAAAGTTGTCTGCTTTTCTTTTTTTTTCTTTTCACAAATTTTTTTATTGATTTTAAAGACAAACAAACCATCATTAACCATTAAATACATTAAACCTCTTTCCATTATTAATTTT
>BHEV01080517.1:0-15362 GCA_004319985.1 Emydocephalus ijimae
GAAGGAGAGGGAGAAGAAGGAGAGAGAGAGAAGGAGGAGAGAGGGAGAAGAAGGAGAAAGAGAAGGAGGAGAGAGAGAGAGAAGGAGAGGGAGAGAGAGAGGAGAGAGGGAGAAGGAGAGAGAGAGAGAGAAGGAGGAGAGAGAGAGAAGGAGAGGGAGAAGAAGGAGAGAGAGAGAAGGAGAAGGAGAGGGAGAAGAAGGAGAGAGAGAGAAGGAGAAGGAGAGATGGAGAAGAAGGAGAAGGAGAGAGAGAGAGGGAGGGAGGGAGGGAGGGAGAGAGGACATGGTTTTGAAACCTGGATAGTACCAAGAGCCTGTTTCCATAGCAACCTTTTTATAAGTACAGTTGCTGGAACTCAAAACTCTGTTTGAATCAATGGCACCGTTTCCCCATTGAAACCTTTCCCTGGTCTTGAGCTCTCAACACCCTGACAAGCCAGATCAGAGGCAGGTGCTATGGAGCTCAGGATAGGTGTTATTTTTTTGTCCCCTCCCTTTCTTTCGTAAGAGAAAGGTCTCCGAAATGAGAGTGGCTGAACCTCCGACAAGCTGATTAGGGGGTTCTTCTTCAGCAAACAGGCCCCGTAATGATCCGGGGAAAGGGTGCATTATCCACCTTGACGCTACCACAAGCATCCCTAAGCTGCTAACAAGCTCCTTGGGTTGCAACATCAACAAGTAAGAAGGACGCAGCTGGGGGGACAAGCCAAGGCTCGAGTTTGCTTTCTCCAGCCAGGTCTGTCTCCTCACAAGAAGGAGATGGAGATGTTCAACCACAGGGATAGGAAGGTCGAAGGATCAAGAAGGACAGAGCCGGAAGGGACTTGGGAGGTCTTCCAGTCCAACCCCCTGCTCAGGCAGGAAACCCTGCATCATTTCAGACAAGGGTTTGTCCAATCTCTTCTTGAAAAGCTCCGGTGATGGGACACCCACAACTTCTGTTCTACTTTCCTCACTGTAAGTGAGATGCTACTACCGTCATAAGAGTGAGGCCCTGTCATAAGTCACTTTTTTCAGTGCCATTGTTGTAACTTCTATAACAGATAACCAGAGTTGGAAGGGACATTGTAAGTCATCTAGTCCAACCCCCTGGCCAAACAGGAGACCCTACACCATTTCTGACAGATGGGAGTCCAATCTCTTCTTGAAAGTCTCAAGTGATGGCACTCCCACAACTTCTGAGGGCAACTTCTGTTCCACGGGTTGATTGTTCTCACTGTCAGAAAGTTTCTCCTTATTTCCAGATTGAATCTGTCCTTGTTCAGTTTCCATCCATTATTCCTTGTCTGGCCTTCAGGTGCTTTGGAAAATAGCTTGACCCCTTTTCTCCTCTCTGGGGCAGCCCCTCAAATATTGGAAGACCACTATCAGGTCTCCCCTAGTCCTTCTCTTTACTAGACCAGCCAGGTCTGGTTCCTGCAACCGTTCGTTGTATGTTTTAGCCTCCAGTCCCCTCATCATCCTGGTTGCTCTTCTCTGCACTTTTTCTAGAGTCTCAACATCTTTTTTACAGTGTGGTGACCAAATCTGGATGCAGTACTCTAGGTGTGGTCTTACTAAGGCTTTATAGAGTGGTATTAGTACCTCCCTTGATCTTGATTGTATCCCTCTGTTAATGCAATTTAGGATTGCATAGGCTTTTTTGGCTAACTTCAAACACTCCCCAAACAATACGGTTGCTAGGAGAGAACTATCTATATCAATGAAGACCAGGTTTTTGATATCCACCTAATAAATTTGTAGCCATGGCTTAATGTGAGCCTTGCCAATGGAAAAAAAGCTTATTTTTTTATTTTTAACTAGTGGTAAAGACTGCAAAAGCTCTTTTAAGTTTCAGCTTTACACGCCTGACAGACGGATTAGCCGAATGAGCCATTTAAATTGGATGTTTCTAAATGTTAAAAATTACATGCTGGTTACACCATTTTTTGGCTTTTATCATTAAGTTCAGATGACGGTGTTCATATGGTAGAGATTAACTTGCTGATAAAAGAGAAAGCGCTGTAGAATTATTGACTGGGCTTTTTCTTCAATTACATCAATCGAAACGCAGAACAGCCCGTGACGGTTTTCAGGCCGCAAAACCTTTTAGTAAAGAGTTGAAAATGAACCTGGATGGTTGGCAAAAATAATAACTAGGATGGAAAGTCTTCCAACCAACTTATTCAATTTGCAGCTGCCATTAAGCCCAAACATTCCATTGCTTAAGCAAGATCTTAAGTGGGTTTTACCCTGTTTTAGGACTTTTCTTGCTTCCGTTGTTAAAGGAATCATGGCCGTTGTTCAGCTGTTAACATGGTTGTTCAGTGAAACTGGGATTGTTCTGAGCATAGCTTCCTAGACCATAACTATGCACACACTTATTTTCAACAAGAGTTATTTTATTGCAACACTGAGAATTGTTTTCATTCCCAACCAGAATGAATCTCAAATAGTTCCTCAAGATAAGCACCCACCTTTCTTTCCTGTGAAGTGCTGACAATAACAGAAGTGTCAAATGAACTAGAAAGAAAACCAACCGAAGTACAAAGAGTTTCAAGAATGAGTCTGAACTGAATGAACAACTTTGCCTCCTGCAAATGTTTCATCATCTTGGCCTGACCATTATACCTTATGGGAGGGGCAATCGCCTTCCAGCCTTACTCCTGAGTCGCCCCTTTTGTTTCAGCTGCTCTCACCTTCTAGCAGCTCTGCGCATATGCGCACTGGGAACAGGCTCCCCTGGGTCCTCTGCCTCGCTGCTGCCAGACTCCGAAGGCTCCGGAGGCAGTACTCCACTCCCAGTTGTTCCTGGCCCCATCCCTGCATCGGATGCCGGAGCCTCGTCCGACTCCTCTCCAGACTCCCTGACTGGTCCCCATTCTTCCCCACTATACAATTCTGCTGCCGGCTGCACCAGCTGCCGGCAAACCACAGCAGGGATCACATAACTCTGGGATACTAAACCTGTCATAAATACAAGCCAGTTGTTAAGTGTTGATCACATGACCTTGGAGATGCTGCTGTTATCCCCAAAACTGGGCTCTTGCTTGGTGTCGAAGCCGATAAATCACTGGGCACAAGGTGTGGTACAAAATTATGCTTTTATTTTGGTGCCAAGATATAAAGACCCTGGTTCAAAAGCTAACCAAGGGCCTCGATGAGAATCTTACAGCAATTTTTTATAGTCAAGGGATGGTTGCATTCAGCCCTTTGCCCTCCCCCTAATAATGCATGCATAACAGATAATATTGATTGATTATTTGGATCTCAGCCCCTACATAGCTAAATGTTGCATCACCTGTGTTTCACCCCAGGTCACAGGTATCTTGCAAAGTGCCCTAGTTTCATGTGCCTGCTATGTGGCTTTTGGGGTGTTTCTTATAAGCAAGCTATTCTTGTCCCTAATATCCTGGCTAGTGGTTTAAGGTGCTAACTTCTGCCTCGCTAAGAATGTGCAGTTCCAACCCCTTTCCTATTGCAGAGCAACTCAAGGTAGCACACTCCCCACGACCCTCCTCTTCCGCAGAGAAAAGTAAAAGCAGTTTTAAATTTTTGTCTGAGGGAGCAGCCCCCAGCCCCTGCGACCCCCCCCCACTTCTGTAGAGAGAGAGAAAATAGGAAGGAGCAAGAGAAAATGTTTTTATCAGAATTCATATTCCTCACTCTTATGTCCATTCCATCCATACCCGGGTCCTATCTCCACATATGACCCTTCCTCTGATTCTCAGGGCCTCCTCTGTACATACATGCCATCATGTGATCCTTCACAGCAACGGTCATAAGTGTGACAAAGGGTAATAAGTCAGGGCTGTTCTAACTTCAGTCTCTGACAAACGGTTATAAGTCAAGGACTAGGCATACAATCTCTTCAACCGTCTGCTGATATTCCAGTTGCAACTCATTGATCTAAATTCCAAAGGAAAAATAGTAGGAAAGGGATTTGTCCTTTTGGACGCTGCAAAATGTGAACCATTTGGAACATTTTCAGCCTAAAGGGTGAAAGAAATCCAGTTTTCTGGCCACTCCAATAATCCAACCCCGAGAAGAAATCCCAAAGAAATTCTGAAGCTCCCTGAGAATTGCAGGAAGTCCTTGAGGTACGACCACAACTCAGCCCAAAATGTCTGCCGATAAGTGAGTTTTGCCCTGTCGTATGACCTTTCTTGCCACGGGTTCTTAAGAGAAACATTGCCATTGTTAAGTTAGTCACCGAGTGAATCTGGCTTCCCCGTTGACTTGGCTTGTCCAAAGGTCACAAAAGGAGAATCACGTGACCCCAGGACGCTGCAGCCGTCATAAAGATGAGTCAATTGCCGAGCATCTGAATTTTGATCTCACAACAATCGTTAAGTGTGAAAAAGAATCCCAAGTCACTTTTTTCAGTGCCGTTCGGGGGGGGGGGATTCAGCCGGTTCGGACCGGTTCGAGCGACCTGGGTGCTAATTTTACATCTAGTTCACCAAACCAATAGTTGCAATGACTGACAGGCCCCACCCATCCAGTGGCGGGATTCAATTTTTTTTACTCCCGGTTCTGTGGGTGTGGCTTGTTGGGTGTGGCAGGGGAAGGATACTGTAAAATCTCCAGTCAGAGGTAGTATTTGCACGGTTCTCTGAATTACTCAAAATCCCTGCTACCGGTTCTCTGGAACTGGTCAGAACCTGCGGAATACCCACCTCTGCACCCTCCCACCAGCCCCTCCCAGGAGTCTCCACACAGCCCATTCGGATTGCCAGGTAAGTGAAGGGCCCGCGCAGAGGTTCTGGGAGAGCGAAAAATGGGTCTCCTGGAAATTCTGGAAGTCCAGAAACAGGCCCATTTCCGGCCTCCGGAGGGCCCCTGGAGCCCGGGGGGAGGTTGTTTTCGCCCTCCCGAAGAATCGAGAAATACCTCCGGAGCCTCGGGAGGGCAAAACACACACACACACCCCACTGCAGTGCAGGAGGACAACTAGGCCACATGGCCATGTCCACCCAGCAACCAGGCAGAAAACCTGGGTGCTAAAATTTTATGAATCCTACTCCGGTGCCGTTGTAACTTAAACACTCACTAAATGAATTCTTGTATAAGCAACATAGTAAGACAGAACCTGCCTTGTAGTAAAACAGGGTTCTCTTTCAGGGGGCGCGCGGGGGGGGGGGGAAATAAACAACTTTGGGGAAATTGCAATGCGGTTGAGTGTGGCTTCAGTCCAGGGGCGTCTTGATTTCCAACAGGGCTGTCAAGTAGATCCAGGAAAATAACATTATGCCAGAAAACCACTGACTCCAAATTATCAAGGAAAACTCTTCCCTCTTCCTGCAAGCTGAACCGTGCAGCCTTCCCACCACTCCCCCTCGCACTCCTGTCCCTGAACTAACCAGCTTGCAACTCCTTAAAAGGCTCTGACAGGTAATTTATACCCCGAGAGAGAGAATAGCAATTTCCGTGTCCAAAAGAAAGATATCCAACCGATCCAAAAACACTTACACCTGCAAAACAGGAACTTAATATGATAACAATTCTGAGAGGCCAGTGTAAGTAATTTTCTCCCTTAATATCCATCTCTCCCCCCCACCCCCCGGCCTTTTGCCATCGGCTGCCAGCCAAGGTTTACTTCGCCACCGCTTTGTTTCTCGCTTGTTTTAAAGGAGGGCAATGCGAGGCAAAGGCGAGTAGGTCCCTGACTTACAACCGAAATGGAACCACCACAATTTCCATCGCTGAGTGAGACAGCAGTAAAACGAGCTTCGCCCCCTTTTGCCCCCTTTCCTTGCCACAATCGTGAAGTGAATCCCTGCGGTTGTTAAGTTCGTCATATTGTTGTGAAGCGAATCTTGGCTTTCCCTTCGAGGTGGCTTGTCGTAAGGTCACAAAAGGGGAATCACATGACCCTCACAACACTGAGTCTGCTTGTGATGACCCAGGGCACGACACAGAGGTGACCCAGTCAGATGATAGTTCAAACCGGCCCTTGGTTGCTGCAACTTTCCTGCAAATGCTCCCACATTGATGACAAGTCCCAGAGCAAAGTGATCACACACACACACACACACACACACACACACACATACACACACCTCCGCAGCCTCTGGCTGCAAGTAGTCCAGCAAAACACTGTGAGCACAATGGCTGCAAAGCAAAAATCCAGCGGGGCAAATGAATAAGTCAATGAATCTGGTAAGGAATTGGAAACCCCAGTAAGGAATCCAGGAAACTCCAAACATCGGCACACAAAACTCCATGAATTCAGCATTTGTTCCCATCCAATGCCTCTCCCACGGCATCTCCTTAAGTCTCAGTCCCCAGGTGTGCCTTGTAAAGAGCGGCGGGACGCTCTCCTCCCAAGTAGTCGGGTCAGCCTGCGCTGTTCCTGCCTTCTCTCCACTCTCCTTGCTCAGGGATCAGGAGGGGATAGTCCTTGCTCATCGCCTGAGCTCTGTCTGTAATGTCCACTGCTTGCCCTCTCTTGGTCATCCTGCCCCCGTTCCTCCCTGCCTACAAGCCTGTCCCAATCCCGAAAGGCCCTGGCCTGCCTCGGCCTGCTCCTTCCTGCATTCCTCCAAAGCCAACGAGGCCGCCCCCCTCATTCTCCAGCTCCAGCTCATCTTACTCCTCAGATTCAGGCTCCAATGGGTCATAAATACGAACCCGTTGTCAAGCATCGAAATTTTGATCGATAAAAGCTTGGATGTTGCAATAGTTTTAAGTGTAAAAAACAGTCACAATAAGTCACTTTTTTCAGCACCGTTGTAACTTCAAAAGGTCACTAAACGAATGATTGTTAAACCAAGGACTGCCTGTATAAGAAATGAGATGACTCGGGAGAAGAGAGCAAAAATCTCATCCCGGAAGGAAATTATCTGTGACTTGCACAAAAGCGATTAGCCCACCTCATGTCCTTTAACTTCTTGGATATTATGAATGTTCACCTACATGTTGGTAGAAATAAAATCATTAATTTATGTCTGGATAAATAATGTAATTGTAGAAAGACAGCTTGGCCATGAGAGATGAGGGCAATCAAAGGCCAGGAAGTTAAATGTTTTTTTTTAATGAAGTCGTTGTTTTATCATCAATGTCCCAGTGTCCAGTTTTTCACTGATGGGGGAACTAATTTATGGAAGATCAAGGAAATATTTAAGAAGGTTTCCAATGGAACAATGTGGAATAATTAGATGTCATGGTCTGCCTTAAAGCCTACCCAATTTTTAGAAATCCAGGTCAATGCCAGCCCATCTTCTGGTCTTGTTCTGGACCTCACCCGTCATCTGATGAGAAGAGAGATTCAAAAAATATAGCGAAAGGAGAATTGATCTTAATGCGGGGCCTGTAATATTTTCCTAGGCCCACTTAATCTATTTCCTTCAAATCAGTGCAAAGATGAAATAAGGGAACAGTAGGAAGAATTAATGCCTCCTGCCGTCGTGAAGGATGAGGCCCAAAATGTCATAAAAATTCAATTAGCAGTTCATGTTTGTCACGGCTGACGTCGTGCAGAAGAATTGTTGCAGCACAAAGCTGTCAGGGTAATATGTAACAACAGACCATGGTTTAAAACCATCACAAGGGAGAACCAACACCAATTCAAGGAGAAAGAAGAAGCTTCAATGCACCCCTGAGAAAAATTATCTAAAACTGGGGTGTAGAAACTTGGTAACTTTAAGACTTGTGGACTTCAACTCCCAGAATTCCACAGTCAGCATGGCTGGCTGGGGAATTCTGGGAGTTGAAGTCCACAGATTGCCAAGGTTGGCCTAAAGAATAAACAGCTCTTCTTCTGACTTCGTTTCACATGGATGGAAGGCCAACTTCTCTTGCTAAGTTTAACATCCTTCCTCTCTTGCTTTCCAACCAAACAATGCAGAACTTCCTGCAAACATGGACTCTCAAATCATTTCCCATAAGTTCTCGTACCTCTTAGAAACTCCTAGGGTGACCAACTGTCCTCCTTTAGGGAGGACAGCCCTCCTTCGGTAAGTTCTGTCCTCTCTCGAAAAGTGTCCTCCTACATGTCCTCCTTTTTGATATTTGAAGACTAATCTGTAAATCTCCATATTTGATCAATGCCGATTCGATCCGTTGTGTGGGATGTGACATATTTGTACTTGACATGACGATTCATCAAGGCTCGGTACAGTGCAGCAAGACACGATTATGAGAGGCATGCGCTCCACACAGGAGAATTGTTTTGAGAGTGTGTGCTGTGCATAAGAGTGCACCGCACACAAGAGCATACTTGCCAACTCTACCGCTTTGGGCGGTAGACTACCGCTTTTTAGAGGTTTTGAAAGGCTACTGATTTTCTCTTCTGATCTACCGATTTTGTAGCAAACCTACCATAAAATGAAATGGAAGTCATATTTTCCCTTCATTGTGCGTTGATTCCCTAAAATAAGCTAGTAATTAGAATACTAAATGATAATTTCAAGGAACTCGTTCCTCAAAAACGCCGTATTCCGTCTTCACCCCCCTCCCACACCCTCCCCCCCTCGCGCACAAGCGCGCTCGGGCTTGGTCGCTTCGCTCCCTCGCAAAATCTACCTCTTCAGGATTCCAAAATGTTGGCAAGTATGCAAGAGTGCGCCGCACACAAGTGGCTTTGTTGTTTTTTTTTTCTTCAATTTATTTGTGTCCTCCTTTTCATTGTAAAAAAGTTGGTCACCATATAACTCCTGAGCTCAAGTCTGCAGAAAAACAACTCAGAAGTTCTCTAAGGCAGTGTTCCTCAACCTGGGCGACTTAAAGACAGTGGATTTCAATTCCTAGGATTCCCCAGCCTGCTGTTCTGTCCTTTTTGGCTTCCCCAAAAAGCACTAAGCAGACTCTGTGTCCCAGCAAAACCCCTTTTATTAAACGAAGGTGATTTTCTTGCATTCGCATTCAGCCAAAGGCCTGGCAAATAGTCTTTCAAGGATCTAATTAGGAGCACAGGCCTCATCTATCCTGGAGAGCTGCCAAGTAAATATTTTCAAATGCAGTGCTGACAAGGAAGGACTCGGCACAGTCTCTGAAATACACAGACAGATCTTCACACTGTTGCGAGAGGTCATTCACTGTCCACCTGTGGCCTTACTCCCACACCGACACTTAGTCGTTTTTTTCTTTTGGCAGCTCTGTGCATGCGCAGGCTGGGAACAGGCTACAGCTGCTTCCCTGCCTCACTGCTATCCGACTCCTCAGGCAGCTGATGACTGGCAGCCTGCCTTGGCCCCATCTCTGCCTTTGATGCAGAGTCCTCGTCTGAGCCTTCCACACCCTCAGGACTGGCCTATGTTCCTCCCCAACCTCCTCACTTTCCAACTCCGCTGCCGGCTCTGCCAGCCGCCGGCGGGCCACAACACCTGCCAAGTTGAGAATCACTGGTGTCTCTGACTATCTAAATCAATGGTTCTCGTTTTTACGTTGGTGACATAAAATGAGTGGACTTCAACTCCCAGAATTTCCCAAATTATATCTCTTTCCCTCCTCCCCCTCCATTTTCAACTCCTTCTATTGGTTCACCTCTCTCCCAATCAAGTATAGGAATCTGGCCTTTCCCCGTTGGCTTTGCTGGCCAGAAGGTCGCAAAAGGGGATCACATGACCCCAGGACCCTGAAACCGTCATAACTATGAATCCATTGGCAAGCATCTGAATTTGGATCCTTAGAGCAAGGGCAGCCAGCCATGGTTGCAAGTATGAAAAAATGGTCATAAGTAGGAGTGAGCTTCAAAAATTTTAGCAATGGGTCCTCTGCCTGTTGCTGGGTGGGCGTGGCCATGGTGGGCATGGCCTAGTCGGCCTCCTGCACCGTGGCGGGGAGGGCATTTTTTCCCACCCCGGGCTCTGGAGGCTTTCTTTGAGCCTCCAGAGTCCGGGGAGGCCATTTTTGCCTTCCCAGACACTCGAAGGGCTCCAGGAGGGTGAAAATGGCCTCCCCGGACTCCGGAGGCTCTCTGGAAGCCGGAAACAGGCCCATTTCTGGCCTTCCCAAACTTTCGGGAGGCCCATTTTTCACTTTCCCTGAGCGTCCGTGCACACCCTGCACTTACCTACATCCAAAATGGGCTCCTGGGAAGGGCGGGGCCAGGCCGGGCCTGCCAGGAGTGGGATTTGGGGGTTCTCCAAACTGCACAGAATCTTAGCTAGGGGTTCCTCTGAAGCCCTGCGAACCCCCAGCAGCCCAGCCCTGGTCATTTTTTTGAATGCCGTTGTAACCTCGAAGGGTCATTCAATGAACTGTTGTAAGTCGAGGACTATCTATAAGCAGAATTGGAGAATGAGTAAAATCGCTTCTTCAAAACAAATGGAGGATTTCAAATTACATCTCCTCCTCCTCCCCTAATTTTCAATTCCCTCTATTCATTCCTTACAATCAAGGACGGAACGTGACTGTTCTTATAAATCTAGCCAAAATTATTTGAATGTTTTGTCTGAAACCTTTAAGAGCCGTTCATCCCTGTTCAAAGCCCAGAAATTAAAAACTAATAATAATAATAATAATAATAATAAAGAATCTGAGTTTAAAAAAAAAACCAGCATTGTACAATACACTGGGTGTTGTTTTTTTCCCTTGGAGTGTTTTTACAAGTTGGAAACAATTTGTTCTATAATTCATAACCGTGATTCAGAAGAGAAAGAAGGGAAGTCTGCCAATGGCGTGAAGATATTGAAAACAATTAAGAATATTCTCTACCCGTTTACACAGATTTAATTGAAATAATTGACTATTGGAAAATTCCTTCTGCTTTGATGTTAGGCACGAATGACGACAACGGAGCTCACAAACTCTAATTCTGGAGATTAATTTAGCTGAGGAGAAATTCTGAGGCATCTATAGGTAGTCCCTGACTTACAACCATTCGTTTAGTGACTGTTATTCACACCTATGACCGTTGCACCATCCCCATGGCCACGTGATCAAAATTTAAGACGCTTGGCTCATATTTGTGATGGCACCTGATCCCCTTTTGCAAACTTCTAACAAGCAAAGTCAACGGGGAAGCCAGATCCACTTAACAACCATGTTACTAATTTAAATACTGCAGGGATTCACTTAACAATGATGGCAAGGAAGGTGGTAAAATGGGGCAAAACTCTCTTTAAAAGTGCCTCACTTAGCAACAGGCTCAGTTGTGGTCATAAGTCAAGGACAACCTGCATTCACATTGCCATTCTAGTATTTTTGAAAGTTTAGAATGATTTTTTTTTCAGGAATTTCAGTTTGTCTGGTTTCCTTAAAACAGCATGGCTGGCTGGGGAATTCTGGGAATAGAAGTCCACACATCTTAAAGTTTGAAAAACACTGCCTTGGCTGATAAGTAGATAGATAGATAGATAGATAGATAGATAGATAGATAGATAGATAGATAGATAGATAGATAGATAGATAGATAGATGGATGGATGGATGGATGGATGGATGGATGGATGGATGTGTGTGTGTGTGTGTGTGTGTGTGGATGGGTGGGTGGGTGGGTGAGTGGGTGGGTGGGTGGATGGATGGATGGATGGATGGACAGGTGGGTGGGTGAGTGGAGATATAAAAATAAGATAATGGATGGATAAAAATGCATTGATAGATGGAATAGATGATAGAGAGATAGATGGGTGGGTGGATTGATGGGTGGCTTGGATGGATGGATGGATGGATGGATGGATGGATGGATGGATGGATGGATAGATAGATAGATAGATAGATAGATAGATAGATAGATAATACATGGAGATATAACAATAGACAATGGATGGATAAAAATGGATAGATAGATGGACAGAATAGAGGATAGATAGACAAGGCAGCGATAGAGATAGATAGATAGATAGATAGATAGATAGAGAGAGAGAGAGAGAGAGAGAGAGACAGACAGACAGACAGACAGACAGACAGACAGACAGAGAAACACACAGACAGACAGACAGACAGACAGACAGACATAATAAATGACAGGTAGGCAGGTAGGTAGGTAGGTAGACGATAAATGACATAGATAAGTAGATAGATGACAAAAGATGATAGATAGATAGATAGATAGATAGATAGATAGATAGATAGATAGATAGATGATGGATGGAGATATAACAATAGATAGATAATGGATGGATAATGGTCCACTTAACAATTGTGGCAAGAAAGGTCGTAAAATGAATCAAAACTCACTTAATGAGAGTTTCACTCAGCGACCTAAATTTTGGGCTCAACTGTGGTCCTAAGCTGAGGACTCCCTGTGCAGATAATGCTTGATGAAGTCTCCAAAGCCAGAGAAAGGCTTGAAATTTCTAGAAAACGGCAGCTTCACTAAACTGCTTCCTACACAAAGTTAGAAATACAGTTAATTAAATCAATTCCTGTTACTGAGAAGGATAAACAAAGCTTCCATCACAGAAGTTTCCATCTGGAAGAAAAGGAAGGATACAGCTTTTTCCCCCACTCTATTTGTTGTTTCATTACCCAATTTCTTTGCAATTATTTCCTGTTTCTGAGCCAACTGTTTTCCTCGAAGAATCTCACTGCTGGATACATGAAATCTGTCTTCTTTGCTTCTTTATAGCTTGGTTCACACAGCATACAAGCAATCCTCGGATTTACGACCACAGTCGATCCCCAAATTTCTGCTGCTAAGTGAGAGAGATAAGTGAGTTTTGCCTTCTTTTAGGACCTTCCTTGGCACCGTTGTTAAGTGAATCGCTGCAGGAGTTAAGTTAATAAGGCCGTTGTGGAGGGAATCTTGGCTGGTCGCAAAAGGGGATCATGTGACATCATGCGACAAATATCAAGCGTCCCAATTGGGGATCACGTGATTACTGCACAATATTGGAAAAATGAGAACACCCCATCAGAGGAAAATATAATCTGGAAAATATTGGATTGTGCAGAGATGGATAGATTGACACTGAAAATAAAAGATAAAGGAGACCCAGAACACTATTTCACGTAGAATAGGTTTTGTCAATGGTTAGAGATAAGAGGTAGAAATTAGATGAAGAAAGAGTATTGTTATGTTTAAGTAAAATACGAATGCTGACTATAATTATATGTATGCCAATATATTTAATAGGAACATAAATAAGCAAATATAATTATAAATATGTCTAGATGTCAAGGCTCCGACAAATCAGTCCCATTCAAATCATAACTCTCTAGCCACATCTCTCAGAATAAAAAAAAATTGATTTATTAGGAGTGACCATGTCGGCGTTACCTGGGTGCAGCCAACTCTAAGACCCATCATGCATTTCGCCCTTGACCATGGTCTTCCCCTCACCCCCTGGATGTATATTCTCCAATGGGACACATCCATAGCCAAGAATCATCAATCATGCTCTCCAGTAATAATCTTGTCCACCAGAAGCTTCGGCTGCATAGCAATTATCTGAAGCATTTAAGGAATGCACTTCTTTCCCCACACTTTCTGCTGGCAACGAAAAAGACCAAAGAAGCATTTTTTTTAAGTTGACACTGGAATTATTTTGTTTATGTTATTATTATTGCTATCAGTCTATGTGTTATCTTTTTTTCCCCTTTCCTTTTTGTAAAATGGCATACCCGGACAATACACTGTCTTCAAAATAATTACATATAAATTTTAAAAAACTTGACAAAAAAAGAGAAGAAGGTTGCAAAAGGGAATCACATGATGACCCAGGGATGCTGCAACTGTCATAAATATGAGTCAGTTGGCCAAGGGTCCAAAATTTCGATCACGTGACTATGGGGATGCTGTAACGTTCATAAGTATGAAAAAATGGTCATAATAACTCACTTTTCCCCAGTTCCGTTGTAACTTTGAATGGTCACTAAACAAATGGTTATAAGTCAAGGACAGCCTGTAAGGCTTTGGTAGTATTGGGTCTTTTTTAGGTAATAACCAGGACTTTGAACTGGGCCAAATAGTAGAGCTGGCAAATTTGAAAAACTCCACATGTTAAACTTTCAGAAGCCAAACACATTAATAGATCTCAAAGACAAACATCTGATAAGCTGCGTTGAAAAAGTGGTTAAAAGCCAAATTGGAATTTTAATCTGTGAACGGCTACAAAGCAAGCCACAATTACCAGGCTTAACTGGGTTTCCCCACTTCCAACAGATGGAAGACAATGTGAATACTCCAGAGAAAATCAACAGGAGAAAACCTTTCGGTAGGAAAAGCTCAAGAAAAGCTGGATTATTTACAACTTAAATTTACAACCATTCGCTCAGGAAATATTTGAAGCTACAACTGTAGTTATACTCCTCACATTACAACTATTTGCTGAGCAACCATTCAGAGTTACAACAGCCCTGAAAAAAAGTGACTTACAATTGTCATATCCCTGTTGGAATCTGATTTCGAGGGGGAGGTCGAGCAGCTGACAGGGAATGGGAGTGTGGCTCTGGTGGCTGTGGAGGAAACTGGGGAAGGGCACAGTCCAGCTGGACCTTCAGAGGAAGACCCAGGGCCATCCCCTCTTCATCCTAGAGAGAACAGATAAGGGAGCAACATGGCTTTTGGGGGAGAAAAGGGCCCTGATCCCCTTCATTAGCTGCAGCTGGGAAAACAGGATTTTAAAAGGGCGTTTGCATACAACACCTTGCTGGAAGCAAAGCCTGCATTATCTTTGTTTGTAACGTCTTATCTGGGTTCTGGCATCCTCCCAACTGTGTGTGTTTCATTATCTTTTGAAGCCTGCAATTCCTTATCCTGCCCTGTCTCGTTAATTGCTGCAGCTAGTGGTTTGTGTTGGTTTTTATCTACAATCTAGATGTACTTTGGGTTCGGACGGAATTTCTTCCCTTTAAAAACTGTTCTTGGGAGAGTTTTCTTTTCTTCAGCTGATGATAACTGGACATTGGGGGCCAAGTTGGAGGAATTAAAGGGACTTTACCTACTTTTGTGACTTTGGTGCTTTTGTGCCACGCCCCTTTGGGTCATCTCAACAATCAGTCCTTGCACTTACAACTGTTGCCACATCCCCATAGTTGTGTAATCAAAATTCAGATGCTTGGCAACCGGTTATGTATTTATGACGGCTGCAGGATCCCAGGATCACATGATCACCGTTTGGGATCTTCCCAACTGCCTTCCAACGAGGAAAATCGATGAGGGAGGCCAGATTCACTTCAGGACACACGATTCATTCAACAACTGCAGTGATTTGCTTAACAACCGTGGCAAAAGGATTGTTAACAAGTGCTTTGCTTAGCAATGGAAGTTCTAGTCTCAATTATCATTGTATAATTGTAATTTGGGAACTACCCATAAAGTGCCAACTGCAGCACGGAGCTGATAGACTAACAGAGAGTGTCTGTTTGAGGGAGATGGATCGTGGATGGATGGACAGGTGGAAAGGAGGGAGGGATGGAGAGTGGATGGAAGGAAGGAAGGAAGGAAGGAAGGAAGGAAGGAAGGAAGGAAGGAAGGAAGGAAGGAAGGAAGGAAGG
>BHEV01080518.1:0-20800 GCA_004319985.1 Emydocephalus ijimae
TTTAGAATCTACTAAACAGAATCCCAAGATAAATTAAGTGTTATATGAAGTACTTTTAAGTTAGGGTAACGAGTTAAAGGCATCACTCCAAATAGTATATAGGAGAAGTATAGTAAAAGAAAAAAGATGAATGGATAGTTGGAAATGGAATGGAGACGAGCCGGTTAAACGGTGAACTTCAACTCTTTTATTTACATAGTGACAGCTCAAAATAAGGGTAGCTAAGACCCTCTTTATATGGGCAACCCAATAACTATTTAACCAATAAGAACTCAGGAGCGTTAGCTCCATTGAACCAATATGAAAGCTCTGTTAATGGCCAATCAGATTCCCCTGAACGGGCCAATCCGATCCTGCCATTTAACAGCCAATCAGAAGTGCAGGGCCAGAACCCTGCACTTAACTCCAAGCTCCAGATAACTTTATTGAAATCCTTTGCATTCACAGCATTTACAACCCATTACAAAGCAATGATTTACTAGAATGTTACCTAACTTCTCTCAAGCTATTCCCCTCATTAGCATATTTTCTTTTCTTTGCTCCTTATTGGCAGCTGGGGATACTCCCATACAAGGACAGAATTACCATTTGTCCATCCTTTTTACTTCTTAAGAAACCAATTGTCATGGTTCCAAACTAAGCCAGCAAAAGAAGAGGTCATGCTGTGACCAGAACATGTCTCTTTACTGAAGTCTCAGCTTGGCACATGGTGAACAAAACAAGTAAATTCTATCCAGCATTACTGGCTTCTGATAGCCATTTGGCTACATGGACTCAGCACGCCCTGCCCTCCTATTCCCGGTTGTTCCCAGATGGTTCCAGCAAAATAAAAAAAATTGGTCTAGCTCCAGCAAGTACTCTTTGAGCCTGGTTGCTCTCTGGCCAACTCCAGTAAGTACTCTTCAGGCCTGGATAGCTTCTGAACCAGCCACAGCTGGCTTGCCTTCCTGGCTCCTATCACAGTGAGAGTCCCATCACCCAACACCGATCTGTGCCCCCTCCCCCTGCACATATATCCCTCTCCCCCCACGCATGTGTACAACTCCAAAATGGCACATTGTGGCCACTTTGAACTGCGTGCTGTTTTGGAAGTTGACACCAATTTTAAAATGGCAATAAAGATGGTGCTGGGAGCTAGCCTTGTGCTTTCCACACGCTTAAAAAAAATGCTTTTTGAAGTGAAAGGAAGGGAAAGGAGGCAGCAACGGAAGAATTCATGGGCACAAATGCCTTGCATACCACAAGGCTAGAAGTATTCAGTCAATTCCAGAATTAATTGGCAGTATGATTACAGCAGGTTGTCAAGAAAAAAATATTTCATAGCATGAGCAGAAGGGGCTTTACGAGTATCAGGGCACTTTTCCAATACCCACTACTGTACAAAGGGAGACCTTCCCATAGGAGTTACGTCCAGACTCTGAAATTACCTTTGACAACCAAATTACTATATCTTTCTATTTTCCAACATGATTAAAATGATGCCTCTCTTAAACTATTTTCCAGGATAATTAAATGCACCTTAAATGTCAGCTAAATCTGTTTGCAGAAACATATGCATGTTCACAGTAATTTTCTGTGTCTCTGCCACTGTTCTGTGTGTTTCTTTTTTCCTAGCTGATAGCACAGGAGAAAAATCCCAACTTTTGTGGGTTAGGCATATTCCTCTGGAGAATTGTGTTACGAATTATTTTTAATTACAATTCCTTCCTATATACAGTACTTCTCTGTTTTATAGAACCAGCAAATCGATGAGAAATGGGATTCATGATGGCAAAACTTGAAACGTGCTCTCTGTATTTCTATCTGTATCAAAATAGATTCCTGACCATTACCAACAATAAAGTGTATTTGACATTCATACATGCTGCCCTGAGTTTTTGTTTTGTTTTGAAGAATAAATACTTCACTGAATTTACACACAGAAAGAAATATATATATACAGTAGAATCTCTGGTCATGAACACTTCTGAACATGACCAAATTGGGTTCCGACCAAAAAATTCACCTCCCCAAGAATTTTTGCAGCAAATTTCCCCTTCCGCATCAATTTTTTTGTAAGCGCCAAATTTCCAACATTAGGTTCGGGTCTCAGCCAAATTGGGTTGCGACCAAAGTTATGGAATGAATTATGGTTGTGACTAGAGGTTCTACTATATTCATCTTTGAAAGCTGCTTCTATATGTTATAATTTCTATTAGAGATGTTAATTGTCCAGTTCAGAAATAATATAACTTGCAAGTTTGAGTTCCAATAATTGGAAATTATGAACAAAATTATTCCCATTTCAAAATATGTATTATTAGTCTTATATTCTCATTTTTATGGATTATTGTTAACTATCCAAGAATCATTTTTTCTGAATGTATATAAATATCATATATAAATATTTTAAATTGAAAATATAAACTATCAGTGAATAGCAATTATTGTCATGGACAAGAAACCAGGAGACAGGATGGTGTTCAAAAACACTATTTTATTCCATGCTACTTATACACAAAAATCTGGTCTACTAATAGTCAACATAAATTGGAATCAGATAAGAGTCAACAGACTTCAAAGGGAGCTGGACTTAGGTCTCTTTTGGGGGTGAAGGGACTCCAGATTGAAGATGTGTTTGACCACACTCTTGAGCTCTGCCTACACTGGAAGCTTGCAAGAACAGTTTGGACTGCTATCTGTCAGAAATGGTGTAGGACCTCCTGCTTGGGTGGAGGGTTGGACTAAATGACGTACAAGATCCCTTCCAACTCTGGAAATAAAATTGATATCATTCTGATACTAAAGATTTTTAACTGATCAGCAATAGTTGAATAAAGATGAAACTCTAATACATATTTTCAAAATATTCTAAGACCAGAGAACATTAAGACACCACATTTGATTTAAAGCATAAGTTCATACCTCAGTGTAATATCATCCAGTGGCATTTTCCTGGTACTACAGGATTATACTGTAAATAATATACAATACTGAAGTGATACAAAATTTGAGAACGATTACATCCTGTTTTAATTATCCAAATGCAATATTCTTTTAACGACATCTACTGATTACCTTGTGTAGGTGAGCATAACATATTGTACATATAGCTGATATAGCCTCCCGTCCCCTTTCCATATCTCAAACCTCAAGAAAAATGTTATGGGAACATAGAAGACTGTGGTGAATGAGAGGGAAAATTAGAGTACCTCTTGTTCAGAAAACATGTCTGATAGTCAAGATTTCTAATTGGGTGTAACCCTATTATTGTTAACACATATATCCTATCCTTCATGAAGTCTGAGTTGCTCATAGTAATTGCTAAAGACAGGAAGAGCAACCCAAGCCACTTTCTATTTGTAAAATGGCTTTTTTTAATTTTAAAAACTTTTACCAGAAAATAAAACATTCTAAGTCCAAAGTTATCTCTGCAATTTTGAAGATTTGCAAGACAAAATTCAGGTATTATTGCTGAAAGTGATTTCGTCTTCTATGGTACCCAGGTAAAATTCAGACCAACCAGACCTCAACAAAAAGCCTTAATTAGAAGACATGGGGAATTTCTACCTGGGACTGGAAATCATTTACAGTTTTAATTATCAAAAAGTCAGAAACTTGATTGAATGGAATCCAGGAACTAGTGAGAGCTAATGCAGTCCTTTCATTAAGAATGCCATATGCTCCTTCTGGCTGATTCCTGGAAGGAAGCAGACTGCTCTATTTTATTATTTAGTAATAGCCTGTAAAATCAGCCACACATCGGCTGGAGTCAAACATGTTAAACCACAATGGGACTTGTTTACCTTATTGTAAAGTGTAAAGCCATCCACTATCTCTTTTATATACGTTTTATCTCGATTCATATACAAATCAACTAAGGGGTGGGGTGACTGGTTTGTTGTGGTTATTGTTATATTATTATGCCTTTGAGTCATTATTATGCCTTACTCTTGGCAGCTGCCTGGACAAGTCCTTGCAGTTTTCTTGACAAGGTGTTTTTTTTGGGGGGGGGGGGAATGGCTTGCCCTTGCTTCCTTACAAGAGATAAAAAAGAATGACTGGCCCAAGGTCATCCAGAGGGCTTCATACTTAAAATGGGACTAGAATTCATAGTCTCCCAGTTTCTACCCCAATGCCTTAACCCTTTATGGGTGTCATTTTTTAAACAAATAAATGTGGGAATCCACTGTGCTCTAAAATCTCAAGTATCATTTTTAAATCTCATCAACCTGCTTAGAAAATGAAAATGATGGATGACTGCTGATAAACTGTTGCTGGTAGTGTAGCCACCTGCCCAGCAGGAAGACAAAAATGCTGGCAAGGCAAAGTCCCAGCTATCTTCCTTTCTACTAAACTTTTTTTTTTTTTGCTTATTGGTTTTATTTTTATTATGTATGTGTTGTTTTATTCTTGGCTGAAAGCCAGAATTTGGTTTAAGATGGACAACTATACAAATGTTTCAGATAATAGATGGATGGACGGACGGATGGATGGATGGATGGATAGATAGATAGATAGATAGATAGATAGATAGATAGATAGATAGATAGATAGATAGTTGGATGGATGAAAGAGGGAGAGAAAGAGAGAGAGAGAGAGGCGGGCAGTGTGGTGGCCTAGTGGTGAAGCTAATTGCCTCCTGTTCCAAAGGTTGAGAGTTAATCCTAGGTAGCGGCAGATGTTTCTCTCTCCCCGAGTGCAAAGAAAAAGTATCTCTGCGAATTCCACATGGTGTCAGGATGGGCATCTGGCCAGTAAGCTCTTAGCTCCATCCAGTTGCCCTGACTCTACCCTAAATAACTAGGTAGATAGATAGATAGATAGATAGATAGATAGATAGATAGATAGATAGATAGATAGATAGATAGATAGATAGATAGGCAGGCAGGCAGGCAGGCAGGCAGGCAGGCAGGCAGGCAGACCATGGCACTCATTTTGCAAGCACACCCACAATATATACTTAATATTCCAAATGTGCCAACTATCAAAAAGATTAGGGGCACCTGAGCTAAGATATGGAATATATATTGTACCAGCTACAAGATCAAGAACCTAATTTCAGATAGTTATTAAAATAGTTACTTAAATTATATTAGTGAAAGTGTATTTTATGTTAAAGCTCTAAGCACCTAATTATCTACCTTTGACATTTTACAAGTATTGCAGCATTTGGTATTTGTCCCTGGGTCTGAAGCAACTAAGAAAAATTGTCTGATGCTCTTCTTAAGAAGCAGAAAAAGTGTTGTGTAGTTCTGACATTCCATGGTAGAAAAAAAACATGCCTGTCACATTTGTTTTCAGTGAATAACACCAATTTTCTTTTATAAGAGTCATAAAAAAGCTTAATTCAAAATTTATGAGTATCTGGAAGATAGATTAAAGGTATGACAACAGGTATCAGACCAATCAATTCCTCTATTAAGAATAAGTTCCTAAAAACAGAAGAAGTTCTTCTTGTATTTATTGTTTACCAGCTGTCCTGATATATTTAATCAAAAATGGATTTTTGGCTCACACTATTAGATGTTGTTATTACAATATTTTTGGTCTGGTTTTCAATCGAGATAGAAAATAAAATATCTTGTGATCTATTTATCAGACTTAACACAGATGCCAGTCTAATGAGTTGATACATTAGACTGGGGAGAATGGGGTTGGAGGTGATGAAAACAGAGGAAGGAATGCTGAGGTCTCAAGCTGAGCATTTGTGTTCAAAGCCAGTTATCTGAAAATGCTGAAGGTTTGGTAGCTGAGAGTTGAGCTAGAAGTTTAGCCAGACAAAGGATGCCACAATTTTTGCAAAGCAAGATGGAGACTTGGAGGAACCCATTTCGCAACTGTTACTTGCATAATTTGCTCTATATCCACTAATGATCGGCACAACCTAGGCCAGTTCACTCCTCTTTACGCAACTGGTGGCCCAGGCTCCCTGGGAAAAGCCCACTGCACCCCAGAACTCCTCAGTTTAAGGACTGATATTATAGTATAATGTTAGGCCATAAATAACTGCTAGATTGAATGCCACATTTAATACATATTTTATCTGTTATTTATTACTTTATTCTATAATTTTTAGCTAGATATTTCTTGAGTGTTTTCATTTGTTCTGGTCTCTGGTCTTTGACAGTAATAAATTTGATTTGCTCTGATTTGCTCTATACAAAATAGGAACTCTTCAGAGGAAAGGAAAAGATCTGTGTAATCTATGCTGATAATTCAGACATGATACTTACACATATAATAACACTGTAAAAATAATTATTGAATCATCATGATAAAATGTGTCATACTAATTGACATTCTGGACAGATGTACAGTTGTGTATAAGCACTTGGATAATTCATTTTAGATATTTGCTTATCATCTGATATGCCTAAGATTGAGTAAAGACTTGTGTTTTCATTGTTAAATAAATTTACCTATACTGTTTGCTTTGGATATTTTTGTTAGAATATGCATTCTTGTAAAGTTTTTCTTGGTTTTGCTATTGAAATTTCCTTTGTAAAGCAGATTAATAAACAAAAACGATTACATTTTTTGTCCTTATCTATTCAAATTTGCCCCCTTTTTAAGTCTGTCCTTTATTTATTTATTTTCAAGAAAATATAGTCCTTGTAAGCATTCTGCTCCCACTGTTACATACACTTTAAACCATATCAGTATGAATCTCTATATATTAATGAAACTGAAACAGTGCAGATATATTCTGAAAAAGCAGTCACCAAGGCAGCACAAATTACATAACTGATACTCATTTCTACACTGACCTCAGCACCTTTACAGCCAATAAATTATCATTTTTGTGAAACTGCCATAATTCACATGATCCAGATAAAAACTACCAAAATAATGCAAAAGGTACAGAAAGAACTTCAAAAGAGATGCTCTTTCACAGACAAATTAATTTTTTTTAAAGAAAATAGGAACTTCTAAATAAGTGTATACTCTAATAATTAACACTTGTTGACTTGCTATCTTCTACTACTACTAAAAATAAGCTAGTGGTACTGCAATAGATAATTTCAGAAATATAATTTTTGTAAATATGAGACTGTTATTACAATTGGTGTGAATTAATAAAAGTGCTCGAATAAAGATTATTAAAAGCTTAAAAGTAAAGTGCAGGGTTCTGGCCCTGCACTTCTGATTGGCCAATAATAGCGACATCCGGATTGGTCCGTTCAGGAGAATCTGATTGGCTATTAACGAGCCTTTCCCATTGGTTAATGGAGCTAGCGCACCCTGTGTTTTCATTGGCTAAGTACTCAAGAGCTTGCCTATATAAAGGGGGCCGTTGTGGCCGTAGAGCTGAGCTGTTACACCATGTTAATAAAGAGTTTGAAGTTCACTGTTCACGGACTCGTCTCCATCCTTGCGCCCATGCGCAGAACATAACACTGGCGACGAGGATGGGATGTGGAGATGTCAGAGCTGACTGAACAACGAAGAACGAAAACAGAGCACGTGGCTGAAACGCACCAACGACGGAACCATGTCCGGCGGCGTCATACCACCTGCTCCATTCAACCCGGCACAAGAAGACTGGGACACATATATGGATCGCTTCCAGATGTTTCTGGAGACCAACAATTTGAAGGATGCCACTACCGGAAAGAAACGGGCGGTATTCCTAACTCATTGCGGACCAACCGTATTCAAGATGGCCAAGGCACTAGCGAAACCGGCAGAAGTGAAGTCTATGGACTGGGATGTCCTCGAACCCCTGCTAAGGGCCCACTATGCACTGACTTTACCAATGCTCGTTAGAAGGCATGAATTTTACCAGAGAGATCAGCGGAAGGGCGAAAGTGTTGCTGATTTCATGGTGGATCTTTGGAATTTGGGAGGCCTATGCGGGTTTGCTGACCTCGAAGAAGCCCTAAGAGACCGAATAGTTCTGGGACTCGATGCACCAGGTGTACAGAGTAAGCTGATGGCGAAAGGCGACATTAGCCTTACAGATGCCATCGCTGACACTACTGCAACAGAAGCAACCAGGAAGTCGGCTGCCCGAATGCGCCGCACCCACACCCCGCTTCGCCAACTCGCCCGCGAAGCTTCACCTCACTCAGAAGAACCGGCTACGACAGCCCACCACGAGGACCTCGAATCGTCATCGGAAAGCGATGAAGAAGAGGTCAACCGGCTCTGGTCTGAACGAGACCAATGCCAGAAATCACAGTACCAATGTGCTGGTTGCGGGGCAAGCCACCCCCGATCAGACTGCAAATTCCTCGACGCGCTCTGCCATGTGTGCGGGAAAAGAGGCCACATTGGATGGGTCTGTAGAAGCAAACTTGGACCCAGCCAGCCCCCAAGGGGGGCTAACTATCACCAAACTACAGGAAGCCATCCTGTAAAGCGAGAACCCTTGAACCACCAATGGAACAACCACTCCTACAGAAACAAACCCCTAAACCACTCAACGAAGCGAGAAGAGGCTCACCAAACTATTACGATCGGTCACGCCTCATCTCTAGATGCCAAGAAGATCCGAGTGAAAGTGGCCATCGAAAACCAGCCCTGCATGATGGAAGTCGATTCAGGATCGTCCCTCTCGATGATTTCCTGGAAGACCCTCAAGCAGCTCATCCATACTGTCCGGCGGCAAGACCTCAGATTCCAAAGAATCATACTCAAAGACTATCAAGGAAATCGAATTCCAGTCATTGGATCCAGCCAAGTCCGTGTCTCGTTTAAGAATCGTACAGCATTCCTACCACTGACTGTAGTCGACAGGGATCGGCCTAGCTTGTTAGGCCTCCAATGGTTCGCTCCACTCGGAATTGAGGTAGCCGGCATTCGCCGAACCTAAAGCAATGACTGGGAAGAGGATCTTGTCCAAGAATTCCAGGACGTCTTTGCAGAAAAACTAGGCGAGTACAAGGGGACCCCGATATCATTTAACCTCAACCCCGAAATAGCTGCCATCCGCCTTAAGCCTCGTCGAGTTCCATTTGCCCTTAAACCAAAGATTGACGAGCAGCTTGATAAATTAATAGCCCAGGGTATGTTAGAACCAACCGACCACTCTCCCTGGGAAACCCCAATTGTGACACCCATCAAGCCAGATGGATTGTTAAGAATTTGTGGGGACTACCAAGCCACCCTGAACCACGCCCTTCAACAAAACACTTACCCGGTACCGGTGGTGCAACACCTTCTCCATTCCCTGGGGGGCGGAAAAGTCTTCGCTAAACTAGACTTAGCCCAGGCATACCAACAACTGCCTGTAGACAAAAAAACGGCAGAGGCCCAAAAGATCGTTATGCACCGAGGTGTGTTTAAATGTAACCGACTCCAATTTGGAGTTAGCGTGCCCCCGGGAATCTTTCAAAGTTTAATGGAAAGACTATTACAAGGGATAAAAGGCGTTGTCCCATATTTTGATGATGTGTTAATCGCTGCCCCAACTCAAGAAATACTAAGGGAGCGCCTGGGGTTGGTTCTCCAGAGATTTAAAGACTCGGGTCTCAAAGTTAAAAAAAAAAGTGTCAACTATGTATGGATCGAGTAGAATTTTTAGGGTACTTAATTGATAAACAAGGCATTCACCCCACCGATAGCAAGCTTAGGGCAATTAAAAACGCCCCAAAACCCCGCAATAAGGCCGACCTCCAGGCTTTTCTAGGCCTTATCAATTTTTATAACATTTTCCTGCCTCACAAAGCAACCGTAGCAGAACCCCTACATCGTTTGTTAGACAAAAAAACAACCTGGGTATGGGGACACAGAGAAGAGCAGGCGTTTAGACAAGTAAAAAATTTATTGACTTCTGATGCTGTTTTGATGCAGTATAATGAGACTTTGCCTTCAACGATTATGTCTGATGCATCACCATTCGGAGTGGGCGCCATTTTGAGCCACGTTTTACCAAACGGTAGTGTTGTGAATGAATAATTGTGTTAATAAAGTTATCAAGAGCTTGAAGTCAAGTGCAGGGTTCTGGCCCTGCACTTCTGATTGGCCGCTAAATGGCGAGATCAGATTGGTCCGTTCAGGAGAATCTGATTGGCCATTAACGAGCCTTTCTCATTGGTTAACGGAGCTAGCGCTCCCTGTTTTTCATTGATTGAATATCTAATAAGTTGCCTAAAAAGGAAGGCTGTAGCAGCCATCCAGTTGAGCTATCACACCATGTAAATAAAGAGTTGAAGTTCACCGTTTCACCGGCTCATCTCCATTCTTTCGCGCTCATGCTCAGTACATAACAGGTAGTGAAGCCCCTGTTGCCTATTTTTCAAAGACACTATCAAAAGCAGAACGCAATTACAGTCAAATCGATAAAGAGGCCCTTGCTATTGTATCTGCTGTTGAGAGATTTCATGAATATGTGTATGGCCGAGCCTTTACTATAGTGACTGACCACAAACCTTTGCTGGGAATAATAGCGGGAGATAGGCCAACCCCTTATATATTATCTCCCAGAATGACTCGCTGGTCAGAGATGGTATTTGCTGGTTCTCTGAACTACTCAATCTTGCATTCAGATAAATGCTTATGTGAGTGCAATGAATCTGTTTGCTTGTCTAGTACATTTATTTATAGACAGGTTCAGCATCAGTGAAGATCTACATGAAATATGACATTTATAGACAGATGACATCTGTAATCATGCAGATGCACTAATTAAGTATTTTCAAACTCAATTTCCAGGCCTCAGATTATTTCCTAAAATGGAGAAGTAACAGCAGGAACTGAAAGGCAGTCATGTTAATTTATCATGAACTGGCTGATTTCAGTAGAACTGTGGTCAACAGATAAGAATGCAGTCGAGACATTTTAGAGAGTGAATTAATACATTTCCATACATTAATAATTCCATTAATTATTTGGCTTTTTTTCCCCAGTCCTCTTTGGTTTAATATAAATTTGCCCTGTGTATTAAGTGAAGAAGAGAACATAAAAAAAAGCTCAAAGAGGGAAAAGATAATAAAGTACCCATTTTTATTCGAAATTTTAAAACTGCATCAACTGGTGTATCCCTTCTGATCAAATTCAATGAAGATAAATGATACATTCACACTGATGTCCTGGGATATCTCATTTACAGGCTTGATAATCATAATTAGATTCTGCCTACCATCTAATAAAGAACACTCTTTTGTTTGTCAATCCTATTCATATTTTATCCCCCTCAATTTCTTCAAGTAGTTCTCTCTTCAGGCATGCAGACTAGAAGGCATTGCATTGAAAACATCAGAACTAATGTCACTTCTATGAGCTCCATAATTTTTCCATTTTTAAAGTACCCTAATTATAAGGCATGGGCGAGCAATACTTTCAACTTTCAGAGACACACACTCATTCCTTTCTGACACTTCCTCTAACCCTTCCAAACATAACACAAAAATTGTATCACACTACACAACTGCAAATAGCCCATATTTATTGCAGAGTGAACTGGAAGGAAGAAAAAAGAAAGAAATGTGATTCTTAGAAGGCAAGAGAAACTCCTTCTCTAATCAATCCTGCTTTCCATTTTGTTCCAAGACTTTCTTATCTTTGATGATTGATCAATTGGCAAATTTGGAATAAAAGGAAATTCATGAAACTTCTGGGAAGAATTACTTGATTAGAAGAATGAGAAGCCTTCCTTCCTTCCTTCCTTCCTTCCTTCCTTCTTTCCTTCCTTCCTTCCTTCCTTCCTTCCTTCCTTCCTTCCTTCCTTCCTTCCTTCCTTCCTCCTTCATTAACCCTCAGTGTTTAACTGAATACCAACTTTATAGAAGCTACCTGTCCTTCTACTGAGGATTCTAAACAACTGATTAAAAATATCCCCTCTCCTGGTATATCTGTAATATGCAGCTCTCTGGTAGGCATTTAAGCATTCTGAGAGTTTATATATTTATTTTCAAATATGTATGACATTCATGATGGAATGTCATGTACTGCATATGAATAATGCCAATCATCCGGCAGAAATCCATAAGGTACATCTTGAAAAATGACTTGAGGATAGACTCTTAATTTTTTGGATTTCTGTCTACCAATGTTATTTAAATAGAATTGTAGATATGTATCAGGTATAAATTAATCAAAGGTATCATTGTGGATTGATCTAAGGAGAAAAGTAGATTGAGCAGTGAACTTGACTATCATCTACATGATTGGTTGTTTAATTGTGGGCACTGCACTCAATGGAACATGAACAGAAGGAAAAAGCAAGCGTTGTTTTGCGCTGCACTCCTGGATGTTATTTCACCAATAAATATATAGGTGTAAAACATGCTGTCATGCCCCTGGAAGGAGACTGACTCTGAGCAGTCAGAGGAGGACCCAGGCCCATCTCTTATCCATCCTAGGGTACGCAGGGAGAAGAGGATCAGGGTAAAAAGTGGTCTACTTGGGAGGAGAGGATCAGGGTAAAATGTGGTCTACTCTGGAGGAAATGGCCACGATCCTCTTCATGGGTTGCAGATGTGAGATCTGCACAAGAGTTTGGACCTGGGTGCTAACAGATGCTGGAGACAATTTAGTGTTTTATTCCTAAAGAAGGTTTATCTTGGTTGGCGTTCTTCCAATGGACTGTACCTGGTTATCTTCCTGAAGTTGGTAATTATCTATCCTGGTCTGTTGTGGAACTTTATTAAGTGCAGTTTGTTTTTGGTTTTTGCTTCATTATCGGCTCTTTGAATTTGAACTGTTTTTTTTTTTCCTTTGAAATGTTATTTTGAAAATAGTTTACTCCTCCACTGTGAACAATTAAACAGTGAAGCCAAGTTGAAGGCATTAAAAGACTTTTAGTTACGTTTTGGGTTTTGTTATATTTCTGAGATACTCTGGGTCATCACATTTTGTCTCCAGCCACCCCTTCAACTTGTTTCTGTTTTTTGTGGGGTGACCATGGATCAGCTCAGAGCAGATATCACCCAGTTAAGCCAGCAAGTGGCTCTTTTGACTGTGCAGGTTGTACAGATGCAAGCTGTCTGGCCACACCGTAAATGCCTGGTAGCGTGCCAGATAAATTTGATGGATCGTTGGCCCAATTTCCAGCATTTTTTGAGCAGTGCCAGCTTTATATGAGCCTTCGGGCATAGGACTTCTCCACTGACCAGGATAAGGTGGGGTTTTTGATTAGTTTGTTGTCAGGTTCTGCAGCATGTTGGGGGATGCCTCTGTTGACCCAGCCCAACCAGGTGTTGGACAATTATGCCAAGTTCCAGGCCATGTTTGAGGACTCTGTTTGGAATCAAACAGCAAACAGACATTTGAGAGAGTTGAAGCAGGGGCATGGCTCACTTATGGATTATATTGCTAGTTTTTGGGTGGTTGCTCAGGATGTACAATGGAATGAGGCAGCACTATTAGACTAGTTCCAGGAGGGTTTGTCGTCGGAGCTCCTGGAAAAGTTGGTGCACACTGAATGCCCTTGCAACCTTCAGGAGCTAATGCATCTGTGTCTTCATATCAATTCTAGGCTTCAGCAGCGATGGGTGCAACAATGGATGGAGACTGCATCTGTTCCCAGCACCCCTGGTGGGAGTACCTTTGGATGAGCCCTTGCAATTGCGGGCTGCCCGCCCTCGCCTGACTCAAATTGAAAAGGATAGATGTCATTGTGATGGGTTATGCCTTTATTGTGGCAATTGAGGCCATTTTGCGGCCAAGTGTCCTGTCAAGACATCCACAGCAGCGACATCAGTGGTGGTGGGATTTGAGTATCACCCGGCCTATGGGGGGTCTGTAGGTTGGGTTTCAAAGTCCCTAGGCCTGCCATTTTCCCCATCCTTGCCATCCTTGCCATCTTTGCCATCTTCGACATCTCCACCCCAATCCTCATTGGTGAAGCATCTTGTGCTGACAGCAAGTGTGTTTGTGCCTGATCATGGACCGGTGGAGATCCAAGCCTTGGTCGACTCAGGGGCCATAGCCAATTTCATGGACGCTCATTTTGTTGAGCAGTGGTTCATTCTCCAGCAACAGGTATCCCCGCCAGTAATGGTGGAGACGATTGATGGTCGGCCCCTTCATTCGGGACCTGTGGTTGCTGCAACCAAACCCCTTCACATGTGTATTGGGCAGCATGTGGAGGAAGCTGTGTTCTACGTTGCCGCAGTACCTCATTTTCAGGTGATGCTGGGTTTGGAGAGGTTACAGGCCCATGATCCACAGATTGTCTGGTCATTTAGAACTGTGCAATTTCTTGATAGGAAGTGTGCCAACCATTGCTTGCATTCCTGTGTAGGGGGCGTGATTACGTCCATGGACTTGGATCCACCTGAGGAGTTGGTGACCTATGTTCCAAGTGGGGGGAATCAACGCACTGACGCATTGTCCTGGAAGCCCAAGCATACCCGAAGGGAGGACAAAATCTTGCTACAGATGGTGATTCCTTTGGAGTGGTTTGTGGCCACAGAAGAACCTGTGTTTGAGTGAGGATTCAGGAGGGGCAGAGACAGGGCAGAGACATTTGTGGCAGCTCGGCATCAAGAATTGGATGAGAATGGGAGACAAGAGACTCCTTGGGCATATATTAGGGACTTGCTGTGGTTCCGTGATTGCATTTACGTGCCTGGAGGTCCTCTTCGTGGCTTTATCTTACATCAATTTCATGATAGTCTGGTGGCAGAACACTTTGGGGTGTTCAAAACACTGCACCTCATTTCAAGGACATTTCAGCGGCCAAGACTTAAGCATGATGTGTCAGATATGTGGCGTCCTGTGGGATCTGTCGACAGGCATGTCGACCAGGGATCTGGTGTGCCCCCTGGTCTCTTGCAGCCATTACCCATGCCAGAGAGACCTTGGGGGGCAGTTTCTTTGGACTTCCACGCTTGGTTTCCTCAACATTTTCATCTGCCTGGTCCCGGGGCAGATCTTTGTTGCTGTTCTTCCAATAGACTGTACCCAGGGGTGGGTTTCTACCGGTTCTGTCCACCTATGTAGAACAGGTAGTTCTGAAGAGCAGCAGGCATAGAACTGGTTCTATGTCTGCTGCTGTTCTGCCTCCTCCCCCTGGGCTCTTACCTGACCTTTATTTCCTGTTTTTTCAACTGCAGCTGCTTTGTGCGACACAGCTACAGTTGAAAAAGCAGGGAAAAAGGGCTTTTCCAACTGCTGCACACCCACACGCAGCACTGCTCAGCTGTTCTGGCAGCTTAGCAGGTTGTAAATTGGACTCGCACAATTTGCACATGCGTGCACAACGCTAATAGACAGAACCAGTAGTTATACCAGTCGGATCCCATCCCTGACTGTACCTGGTTATCTTCTTGAAGTTGGCAAATATCTATCCTGGTCTGTCATGAAACTTTATTCAGAGCAGTTTATTTTTGGCTTTTGTTTCATTATCAGCTCTTTGAATTTGAACTGTGTTTCTTTCCTTTGAAATGTTATTTTGAAAATTGTTTACTCCTCCACTGTGAACAATTAAACAGTGAAGCTAAGTTGAAGGCATTAAAGGACTTTTAGTTACGTTTTGGGTTTTGTTATATTTCTGAGATACTCTGGTCATCACACATGCATTTTATGAATGCTTGCACACTTTTCAAGGCACTGAATTTTGAATGGCTATTTAATATTCCTTCTTTTATTTAACACTTCATACCTCACTTTTAGAAAGATTTGAGCTGTGTGTGTGTGTGTGTATCTCAAATCTTTCAAAAATAGTGCTTTCTCAGCTCACAAAAAAGGCACACAATTAGAAATGTACCCCTACTTGCTCTTCTGTTTCTTTTCCTGCTCTTTCTTTCTTTCTTTCTTTCTTTCTTTCTTTCTTTCTTTCTTTCCCTCTCTCTCTCTCTCTCTCTCTCTCCAACTTGGTATCTTCAGATATGTTGATTTACAAATCTGAGAACAAGGAAGTTCCAGTGTACCTATTAAAGTTACTCAACTAGTACTGTCATGAGGTATAATCGTTGGCCTGTTTTACATGTTTGTCCAGCAGAAGATTTGATTTGTACTTATTAGATGCATAAGGCTTACAAAATAATTTTATATGCCTGCAAAAAGTTTTGGAACTCGTGTATGAACTATTTACACAAATAAATAAGCTCTCCAATCTATTACCTTATCTTCTGACTAAAAGGACAGTTTAACATTTTATTTTCCATGGTGCTGAAATGAGATAAACACAAAGTAATTTTGTAGGGTGCCATCTTTCAGAAACACTGAAGGAAAACATTAAATGTTTGTGCTGTGTAGATTTTAAAGCGAACTTGGCATGACAGTTGATCTATTATTAAATAGACATTGAAGTTCAGCTGATGAATTATTAAATTCTTGTTACATTTGTTTGCCAGAGGTTTTTTTTGTTATATTAAGTTCATCATAACTATTCTGTGCACATCTTCACTATTATCGTAAACATCTTTAGCATGAGGAGAGGAAATGTATTTTAATGTACTTTTTAAAAAATACTAAAATTTTATTGTGATATGTTCAGTAAATGGATCTTCTAATTGTGAATGCAGAAGGAATTTAGAATTGTAATGCTTTTGACTCTGTCCCCATAAAACAACTTTGTTCAGTGCATGAATGCTCAGTTAATGTGTACAACCATGATGGTCATTAACCATGGATAAACCATTTATTTATTTCACTACATTTGTAAATAGCCCACATTTTCTCAGGCAATGTGCACATTACTCATGAAGGCTATTGCTATATAAGAGAGCTGTAACTGTGCTACAAAGAACACATTTGACTTTAGAACTTAGAATGAAGTACTGCAGTAACCATTTATGGAAAATCAATAAGTCCAGACATTAAAAAATGTGAACTATACATATTGGGATTTAATTATTTTGTGTTTATTGGATGTTTTAAAAGAAATGGAGATTATTTTTTTTTATGTTGACATTGTAAGAAATCTGAACATTCTTTAATTCATATTGTCTAGCATTGTTTAACTATAATTAAGGATATTATTGTGAGATTAACTTATATTTCTAAAGTATGGAATCCGTCATCTTAAAAACTGCTTTGATACTGTTGAAATTGGGACATAGAAAAAAAATAACTGTTCATAATTGAAAAGAAAATTATTTCTTTGTAGAGAGCTGTGGTGGTGCACTGGTTAGAATGCAGTATTGCAGGCTAATTCTGGTCACTACCAGGAGTTCAATCCTGACTGGCTCAAGGTTGACTCAGCCTCAGCCTTCCATCCTTCTAATGTAAGTAAAATGAGAACCCAGATTGATGGGAGCAATATGCTGACTCTGTAAACCGCTTAGAAAGGGCTGTAAAGCATTATGAAGAGGTATATAAGTGTAAGTGCTATTGTCTCTCTATTCTACAAATGAGAAGGTAACATCATGCAATATGTCTTTATATGATCTACATTTAATGAAAAACTTATGGATGGAATTAATCTTGTGCTATTATCTGTAGTTAGTATTTGTATCTTTTTTCCTATTTTTGTAGGAACAGAGAGAGAGAGAGAGAATTAAGGTGATTGCCTCTTCTGGTTAGTTGTTTCCTGAATTTTACCCAAAATAAATGCTCAGAGTAATATCAATCTAATTTCCTTTGAGTCTTAATCGAATATTTCTATAATTTATACATTGCATTTGAAGATAGCAAATGTCTTCCCCCTAAATTGTCCATTGTCTCACCCCAAGAAGTTCAAAAGCAAATTTCTCAATTGGAAAAGAATAAAGCTTCCTGTAAAAATTTAATTTTATCATAATTTTTAAAATTAAACCCTATATGTTGGCATTTGTCCTTGTTCCCTTTTCATAGCAGTAACCATTCTGCATCTCTTAGCTGAAGTTATTACAGTCAGTCCAAAGGTACCACTATGTAGACTTTAAAGACCTGAAGGCAGTCTTTGATTCTATTCCATTAAAACAATTATGGAAGAAATTAACCTCCATTACAATAGACTTCTAACTTCACAATTATGTCCCAGCAGCTCTAATGCTGTTTAAAGACAAAGTAGTGGCTACATGGTGCTTGGTCAAATATTTATAAGGACTCTTCTAGTTTACATGCAGTCCACTCAAAATTCTTCAAACTCTCACTATGAGTTCCTTATTCAACTTCTAATATCCTAACTTGAATAGGATTAGGCTGCATTTCCCTTGGGGCCTGATTAAGACTTTGTTGTCTTAGATTCTGGCTGAAACAAATCTACTGGGGAACTTCCTTACTTCATCTCACCTGGCTGGATAGGTTCTCTTCTAACTTAAGGAGACAAGTTAATGATGATTTAGCATATTGCAGTTTCATCTTGTCAGCACCACCTGCTTTGGGATTTGATAAAAGTCTGGCTGAACTACAGCAGAGAATTTGAAGTCTAGATATTGAAAATAACAGAACCAAAATCTCCTATCCCTTTTATACTGGGAATGTTGCTAGAAATTTTTTCAACATCTTATATGCTACACGTAGAATTGGCCTGAATTAGAGAAGTACCTATTAGGATAATAACTGGTAGATATATAATCATCCCATACAAAACGCAAAACAGATTCTTTTCAGATTTGAAAGTAGAATCTGTCTCACATACATTTTTAAAATGGCCATTATACACACAATGATGATCGAGTTTAATACTTCCAATTGTTAATAACTCTAATTGCCATTGTCATCAGGAGTATGTTATTTTTTTTTTCTAGGTGACTACTCTTCAGAAACCTCTAAGAAGATTTAAAAATTCTTATTTATTATTTATTAAATTTGTTTGCCACCTATCTAGATTCAATCATCAATAGCAGGTGTGTCAAACTAATGGTATCACGTTGTCATGTGACATATCGTGACTTTTCCCCCCTTTACTAAAACAGGGGTGGACGTGGTCAGCATGTGACGCATCAGGCCCACGGGCCATGAGTTTGACACCCCAATCTATAGCATGGGTCCTCAAGTCCTGGACCACACAAGCAGAGGTCAAGCATGCGACTGCTCATGCAACTCCATTTGTGTGTACAACAGGCACATTGCCTATGGCTTCCACAAATGGAGCTGTACACACAGAACCACCCCCTTTCCATCACCTGACATCACTGCTGGTCCGCAAAGCCAGAATGGTTGGGGATTGCTGATCTATAGGCATCAGAAACTATTGGGTTCCTCTTTCATGCCACTACTTGTTAGCTGCTAATTATTTTAGGATTTTCTTGCAATTAAAAGAAATAAAGTTGTTGTATAGTATACTAGACTTTTATTATGGTTGTACTTTGAACCCTAAATACATTTTGATTGATCAGTCACTATAATATACTTAGATCTTTTTTTTCTTCACTGCATAATTACTATTTTTGTTGTTGGTGGTGGTGCTATAATTGTTGCTTTTTTTACATTTCACTTGATTTAAAGAAAAACAACAATAACACAAAATTTTTACTTTAGAAGGACTTCAAGACTTTGGAGGTGGAATGACAAACTTGCAAAAGGTTGTAGGGAACACAGTTAATTCTCTTGATTCACAAATTCTTATGAGACAAAATCTTGAATTCTCTTACGTGGCATAATAATACAGTGGCATCACTTGAAGAATAAGACTTATAGTCTATATTTTTGCAGGTTTGGGGTTAGGGATGGAAATAGGCTTCTAGAGGCCTATTCAAAGTAATGCCATTTTTTAAAAACAAATTTTTAAATTTTTGAATATACATGAACATCATTATATGAACAGTTCATATGGTGTATATTAAAAAAAATAGTGCTGTTGAAATTCAACCATCTTCCCAACAATCACCAGAAACAGCATGATGTGGGCTTATATGTAGTTTGGATTTTTCTAAAAATCAAAATTCAAGTAAATTTGTTTATAATTCAATTTGTTCTCCCATTTCTTTCTTTAGTTTAAAAGAAATGCTCCATATGGGGGTGAACCTGGGGATCTGATGCAGCCCACAGGGAATTGGGTGTGTCTAGTCAAATGAACACAATGACAGGGGTGACATAAAAGCACTGTTCCAATATTTGAGGGGCTCCTACAAATACAAGGGGGTCAAACTATTTTCCAAAGAACCAAAAAGCAAGACAAGAAACAATGGTTGGAAGCTAATCAAGGAGAGAAGCAACCTAGAACTAGGGAGAAATTTACCAATGATGAGAACAATCCAGCAATGGAATAGCTTGCCTTCAGAAGTTGTGGGTGCTCCATCACTAGACACTTTCAAAAAGAAACTGGACAACTATTTGTCTGAAATGGGTAGGTCTCATGGTATACCTGCAACCCTGCTACACGGTTGTACTAGAAGATCTTCAAGGTCCCTTCCAATTCTATTATTCTATATGCTATGTTCTATGAAATGATTACCCGCTCTAATTTAAGGATGAGCAAACTCTTTCAGAACAAATCAAAAGCCATTCATTTAGATAGATGAACCACAGATGTTTCCTTTTGTCAATACTTACTTATTGGCCCTTATCCAATCTATTACTTAAGCCAAACACTGACTGAGCAATTCCACTACTTCAGTAAGATCTGATAGAAATAAAACAAAACTGCTGGATGTCATGGCATTTTAAATCTCATGGCATTTTAAATCTCCAAATGATTTGATTCAACAGTTCCATATTAAATAGCGTGTATAATAAAATCAACCCCTGCAGAACTCTGCAGAACAAGTTATTATGCTGAAGAGAACTCCCTAAGCACCACTTTCTGGAGTCCACTATCCAAGGAAAATGAAAATATTGCTTTACTATTTCACCCACATGAAACCACGGTTACAATTTCAAGGTCATTTATTTATTTTATTTATTTATTTGATTTGATTTGTCAATTGCTTACAAGATAATAAGTATTATATACATAGTTATGAATACATGAAATGGGTACTGTTATGTCCCTACTTGAAATCCCCGTGTTTTGATTGGCTAAAACACGGGGATTTCTCATTGGCCAAGCAGACCATACCGA
>BHEV01080520.1:0-43457 GCA_004319985.1 Emydocephalus ijimae
TTACATTCTTGGAAGCCCCGCGCTCTGATTGGCCAGAACGCGGGGCAACCTGATTGGCCGGAGGAACCGCTGCCGATTGGCCGCCGAGAGTCTTCCGCGATTGGCTCGTTCGAATCGCGGGAGACTCAAGGATACGTCAGTGGCCGCAGAAAAGCCGTGGCTAAGAGAATAAAAGCCGCGGACCTTTTCCATTGCGCCAGTCTGGTTCTTGCACTAATAAATGAGCTGAATAAGTCACCGACTTCTGGGTTTTCCTTGCCGACGGACACAACAGGCCATCATTTATTTTAGCCTTGCTGATGAGTCCTATATCTGTTATTTTATTGGTATTTTGTTGTTTTTCCCTGCACTATTATTATTTAAATTATAAACTGTTCTGACAGCATGCAAAATGCAGAAGGACATAAACTTATTTTTCTCAGAGTCAATCATTATATATCAATGAACTCTAGCAAGGGCAGATTTTTTTACTGTACAACTCATGAAACTGGCCTGCTCAATACAAAGACCACGTGGGTTGCCTGAATTTCTGGAACTGTTACATTCTTTCCCACCATTCCAGCTGCATGTCATCTCTACATATACCATTTCTAAAGAGTCAATGCCTTGGCAATAAAATCCATGATGCTGCACCCTATAAATCTATTTAATACAGAAAAAGAAGCAAAGCTCCCCCACTACCACCAATAACTTTCTAAGCCAATCTGCCATATAGATAGCCACTTAAAAGCACACTACTTTCATTTTCCAGGAATAACAATTAGTTATTATATAGAGTATATTATATAGAGTATTATATAGAGTATTCTGACTCCAATTTGCCTGGAGCAAAATAAATCTAGGGAGCTACTATTCAGAAAACATCCATGTTTTTCTTGTTCAGTTAATATTTCCTTTCTACAACTACTAATTCAATTTTAAATGCTCATGGAGAGGAAAAGTGTTATGAAGCATGTTGAATGGGCACTTATATAAGCTAAAATGTTTTTTTTAAGATTTTTTTAAAAAAAGAAATAACTACTGTAATTTGTATGCTGTTGCTAGGAGTTAAAATTGCTTGATGACATGTAATTGTTCAATTAATTACAAGCATGTGTTCTAATAAATTTGAGCTGTTTAATCATTTTTGAAATGCATGTTTGTGATTCTACTTTACTAGTACATGCATGTGTGCATGCACATATATAATACACAACAGGAAATTGAATTTCTGGCTTTCAGATAATGATTTCCCTAATTGCTAAAAATCAATTAACCCCCACCTTGTTCTTTGTTCAGGTTCTTTGAAGGTCTGAAAGAGGATTAATAACTTCTTAATGCTTTTATGTGATTCCAGTTCTCGCTCTCTTCCACTTCCAGAGCAGAAAAACCCTTGATGGTTTCTACAACAAATATTGACTTTTGAAGTGTTGGTTTTATTGTTGTTGCAAGGCACTGAGTGCTGCTCTTTATGGTTTTCTAGATGCTGCTGACCAAGAAATCTCAAAGCTTGTTCATGGGTTGAAAAAGAAATTTGATTCCTTTCTAATCAGTTATAAATACATCTATGAGCCACGGTGGCGCAGTAGTTAGAGTGCAGTACTGCAGGCTACTTCTGCCGACTGCCTGCAATTTGGCAGTTCAAATCTCACCAGGCTCAAGGTTGACTCAGTCTTCCATCCTTCTGAGGTGGGTAAAATGAGGACCCAAATTGTTGGGGGCAATATGCTGACTCTGCTTAGAGAGGGCTGTAAAGCACTGCGAAGTCTAAGCACTATTTCTATTTGTGCAAATAAGTTCTGCTGAATTCAGTGAGTCTTTCTCCCAAGCAAGCATGAATGGACCCATGACAAGTACAGTGATTGTTCAAATCAGAAATCTGAATTTCAGATGTCTGTAACATATGAATAATTCTACTGCTTAAAATACATATTTAAACAGCCACAGGAGAAAATAAAAACTTTAGAAGTAAACCATAAATAATCCAGTGAGACATAGGTAAGGAGACATGCATAGCTTCCATTGTCAGGGTGATTACTAGAAGTTATAAGCAAGAGTGACCATGCTGGTGGTAGCTGTGATGAATTGTATTTCAGCAACATTTGGAAGCCCATAGGATACCTATCATAGAATCGTAGTCTGGAAGGGAGCTCTGGGGTCTTCTAGCACAACCCCTGCTCAGGGCAAAACCATTATACTATCAAAATCAAATGGCTGTCCAGTCAGCCTCCAGTGAGGGAACACCCGTAACCCTAGGAGGCAAGCCATTCCATTTATTAATTGTTCTCATTGCCAGGAAATTTCCATCAATTACTTGTTATCCTGCCCTATGATAACTTAGGCTTAGAGAATAAGTCAATCCCCTCTTCTTTGAGATAGCCTCTCCAATACTGTAAGGCAGTTATCATGTCCCCACTAATCCTTCTCTTCAATAAGTTGGACATACCTAATTCCCTCAACCATTTATCACACAATTTAGTGTCCAGACCCTTTATTATCTTTGTTGCTCTTCTCTTAACTCTTTCCAGGGTCTCAACATCTCTATTGTATCATGGTGACTGGAACTGGACAACACGTTCCAAGTATGGTCCCACCAGCACAGTGTAAACTTCTCTAAACATCTCTCAAGAGAATAAGAAGAAAGAAGACTTAAGAAACAGGATGTGGAAGCTGTTTGGTATAGATTAAAAAGTATTTTAATAAAGAATGTGATAGAATGTTGTTAAATTACACTTACGGGAAGCATATAAAAAGAAGTGGATGATGAAGTGGAAAAGGCTATGGATGATTTTTTAAAAACAGCACAGAATGGCCATTGCTGCAAATGAGAATGTGATAAACATATTGATCCATGTGTATGTAAAGAAAATTCTGACTAAAAGGGAACAAGAGCAGAAACCAAAATTTGGGAAGTAAAGAATGCTAATGGCTAAACAAACTATGCTACCGGTATTAAGAAGGAACATTAGAATAATTGTTTAAATACAGCTTTAACTATACTGAAATTTTAGTTATAACATTCTAAATTTAGCCCTTTCTTTGTTCCAATTTCATTAACAATTTCCTTTTTTTTTTTTTTTGCTATTACCAATCTTGTGATAATAACCTTAAATATATTTCCCATTTATGGAACTCCTACTTTTGCAAGAATGGTTCTTCCTAGCTCAACATTTAGTAGTTTAGCTGAGTTGTTCTTTCTGCAATGTCATCAGTTTGTAACTATACAGCATGGATGTCTAAACTTTTGTCTTGCTGGGCCGCAGGGAGTGAAGAGGAATTGTCTTGGGCTGCATTTAAAATATATAATGTAGTTAATGTATATAAACAGCAAACTTCCCTTATTTAAAACACTTTTGTACAATCTTGTGGGGACCTCCTTACTAGCAGTTCAGGACTGCATGCACCCCATGAACTGTGGATTGGATATGCTGGCATAGAGCTTCTTCCTAAATGTTGCATAGCAACATTTATTTAAAGTCATATCTTTTTGGATTTTTTTACAGTACAATTCCATGGGAACCAAATAGGCAGAAATTGATTTATTGCTCTAGATAAATATTTCTGGTCAGTTTGGTGTGCTTATATTCAAGGTGCTCATAATGTCTGCTCTCACTGTCAATATTTAATATAGCCGATGTCTCAATTTTTACTTAGAAAAAAAAATGACAGGAAAAAGGCTCACCTCAGAAACAAATGCCATTCACGTAATGATAGAGCGGTAGTGTATGTCAATACTTTTTCTTTCTTGTAGGAAAAAAAGACCAACTGAGAGATTTTCAGTAAAAGCCTTTGTCCTGGATTCCATGTCCCTTCTGTGAAATTAGATCAATAAATAGGACAATGGCACAATAATAGCTTCCTCTGGAATCCGACCAACTTTCTAGGGAAATTATTAAGGATGCAAATGTCTGTTGGAAGAAGTCAAAAAAGATGCCCCAGTTTAACGTACACAAAGGGCACAACATTGAGTACATCAGGTGCACAATAGGCATTGTGTACCCAATGCATTTGATAGGAAATGATGACAATAGCACAGCCAGCTTGTTCATTTTGCTTCAGCAATTGATACTGAGAGGTATTTAGGCTTATGCACTTATCCCATCAGGGTTGGTCGTCAAAGGTGGAAATGCTGCAAGAAAAAAAGTGTTTCTGGTAGACAAGCAGTTCCTTAGCTACCTAGAGGAGATGGTCTGCGGTCAGGGAATGGAGTCAGTGACCAGTTTGACACAGGGGTTAAGGCATCAAAATAGAAACAGGGAGAGTTTGAGTTCTAGTCTTGCCTTAGGTAGGAAATCAGCTGAGTGAGCTTGGGCCGGTCATTCTTTCTCTGCCCCAGGAAGGAAGCAATGGCAAACCACTTCTAAAAAACCTTACTAAGGACACTGCAAAGATTTGGCGAGGCAGTTACCAGGAGTCAACACTGACTAGATGATATACAGGGGGGGGGGGGTATTCTTGGAGACTACATGGACTCTGGAAACAGGGGAAAGTGCTTTTTCAGAACATGTATGAAAAGTGCTCTCTAGCACAGGGGTCTCCAACCTTGGCTACTTGAAGCCTGGCGGACTTCAACTCCCAGAATTCCCCAGCCATCTGGCTGGGGAATTCTGGGAGTTGAAGTCCGCCAGGCTTCAAGTAGCCAAGGTTGGAGACTCCTGCTCTTCAAGTAGCCAAGGTTGGAGACTCCTGCTTTTTCAGACAGAGGATTGTGTGAAAAATGTTCGAGCAAAAAGCCTAGGGCAGCTTCCACCATACAGATGCCCTCAGCCCAGGGTTATTTCAATAGTCCAAGCCAAACCAACAACATGCTTCTTCAATTGGACGGAGATGCTCCTTCATTAGGAAAATACCAGCAAACTACTAGGAAAGCCCCTCCCTTTTAAGTTGCACCTCTGCAAGTATCCGGCGGCCACTTCTGCCTCTCTTGCTCTAAAATTCTGCCTTTTTTTTTTTTCTCCCCCGCCGGCAGAAAGCAAGCTTGAAGCGCCGGTGCCCGATGTCGATCCGAGCGGGCAGCGCGGAGCCACTTGGAGGCGAGGAGGGGCGGCGGCGGCGCGCTTTGGCGGGCCCATCCAAGGTGGGATGCGGAACAGGCGCGGGAGAGGCCCGACGGCCGGTCAGGCTGGCAAGACAGGAGGCGAAGAAGCGGAGGAGGAGAAGAGGTGGGTAGCGGTCCCGGGGAGGGGATGAGCCGAGCTTCGCAAAGAGGCCAAAGCGAGGCCGGGCTGCCGCGGCGAGCCGCCCTCCCAGTGGCTGAAGGACCTGCCAATCTGTGTTGTAATCCTGCAGGAATTTCGCCAGGCTTTAACTAGGAGTCGCTTCTCGCAGACGGCGAAAGAAAAGCGAGGCCAGGCGGAGTGGAAGCAGCTGAGGAGGAAGGACCGGCTCGCCTCGGCTCGGTTTTTCCTCCCCATCCTCCAGGGGGAGCGAGGGAAACGCTCGGGAGCGCGCGCGCCTCAGTTGCTCCACCGCTGCTGCCCGGACTGCAAAAACTTTCTTCTTTGCGCCCTCAGCCTCGAGAGCGGGAGAGCCGGACGGGCGCTTCAGGCGAGCCGGGCAGGCGAAGTTCGAGGGCCCCGCGGACCGTCGGACAGCAAGCAGCCCTCACCTATCCATCCCTCCATCCTTCCACCCCCCCCACCTCCGTTTCCCCCGCCAGCCGGCCAACTCCGCCCTGAAAGCAACGCCGACAAGTGAGGGGCGACGGGTTGAAAGGGAGCCGAGAAGGGAGGCGAAAGGAGAGCGGAAAGAGAGAGCCAGCCAGGCCGTCGCTCCCGGCCGGGCTCGTCCGTTTAACGCAGCGCTTTGCCCTGGTGGTTGCCTGGCCGCTCCTTCGGGGGAAATCTGCGGGGCGCCTCTTCACGCCTCTCCCTTTCGTGGCCGGCCGCAGCGGGAGCTGCAACGCGGGAATAATGTGGAACGTGTGGATGGTGCTTGCCTTTGCCTTCTCGGCCTGCGTCTCGGGCGAGACGGTAAGGGGGTGTTTTCATGTCGTTTGGGGGAGAGGGAAGCGGGGAGGGGGGCGCTTGTGTGCATTCCGACGATTTCCGTCCACTGGGTCAGTGGTTACCTCTCCTTTCCTGCTCTTAACTCTTGGGGAACTTTTCCCGTCTTCGCCTTTTCTGCCTTTGACGGGCAAATGTAGTTCGATCCTGGGGCGCCTTGGAAGAATAGAGGAGAGCCGGGGAGGGGGGATGTTTGTTTCTTGGTTCAGAAACTGGCTTCGGCCTCAAATGGGAGAAAGAGGGGCGGCGGGACGGGGATCAATCCGGAGCGGGAGGAAGGATGAGACGCCCCCGCTGTTCCCACATCTGCGGCGCAGAAGTTTTTTTGCTAAGGTCATTTGCAAAGATCAAAACTTTTTAAACAGGAGGGGCGCCCTGCTTAAATGGTATGTGAAACGGAGGGGGGGGAGGGAAGGGGAGAGAGGGCCATTATATTTTTATTTGACGGGTAGAAAATGTTTTTTCCTCCTGGGATTCTTGGGAGGGGGGGAAGAAGCAGGATTTTGAACTGGAGGGGGCCTTAGTTCTTTTGTAAAGGCTATGGATAACTCTTGGAGATACGTTTTTATTTAAACAAAAAAGCTGTCCGAGAACTGCAAATGGCAAAAGATGAGATAAGACAGAAAAACTGTCCCAAAGAGAGGAGCATAAAAACAATTTTTGAAGGGAAGGGGCAGTGAGTGTGAAGAGTGATGATTTAGCATTCCAGTTAAACTGTCTAGTGTGTTTATCATTCAGACTTTTCCTTCATTGCTTCAGTCTGTTGAAATCAATGGAGGAATCCAGGAGAACATGATACCATGGTGATTCTGAATGTGGCAGTTTTGGATGTGTTTGCAGATCCAGGCTGGCATCATTGAGTTGTGTTTGAGAGATCCAAATGGAAATTTGGATTATGCTAGGAAGAGGTGGATTGAGGTCCCTTGCCCCCCCCCCCCGAAAAAAAAGGAAGATGAATAATCATATTTTCTTTCTTGTAAATTAGGACTTATGAGAATGCTGGAATCATAATTCATGATTTTAGGGAAATAATATTTTTTAAATAATTAAGGTTTCATTTGCAGTTGGCTCATTTCCAAAACCAATAGGTTTCATCTTGTGCATACCAAGTGGGTATTATTGTAGGGGGGGAAAGGACATCAGAGAAGAAAGGCAATGTTTTGCAGGTCTCTTCAGATATTGTCTGGACTTCGTCAAAAGGTTTGTTCTCTGGCAAGGATGGATAAACTTGTGGCTTTAAAAAAAGTCTGAATCTATTGCAGAGGAAACTCTGTCCTCCATTGCCCAAATTCTTCTGTGGATAAGTTGTTGGAGAGAAAGTCTCTTTGATGGATAAAATCCTTGATTATCTCTGCTGGTTAAAGTCCTTGTGTCCTTTGAGAATATGAATTCAGCTGCAGATCTTGAGCATGCCTTTGTGGTTTATCCCAGTATATTTGTGGAATAATCAAAATACTGTTGCATTATTCTTCTAGTGCTTCCTTTCCCCTTGTTCAAGCTTAGATGTAGTTCATCTTATGTTGAATCTGACAAATTTGCAATAAGATACAGAATTTCAGTCTCTGGAGAAGAATGCTTGCATTTGTGATTCAGGCATCACTGCTGAATAGCAAGAGTGAAAGCCCAGCTGAAATCTGAGAATGCTTCAAACTTTCCTTTTCCTTCTCTGTGTTTTGATGTGGCTTTAGTTTTACTTTCTCTGTTCTAACATAGTTCAATTCCCAATATGCCCCTCCCAATGAATGATAATTTCTCTATATAGCTTAAAATCTTGAACTCTTTTTTTACATGTTAAAAATTGCTTTGGTAATCTTTACTTTACATATAGTCAAATATGTCCTTCAAACAGGTTTTAGATATTCCATTTGCTTAATCAGTTACTATAACTGGTGGCCAGATCTTTAAATATTTTATGTAACACAATTCCTGTGGTGGTGACTGGGGATTGGATCGAATGTGGAGAGTATTAATTGTGCTTACACAGAAGTCATATGATCCTCTACTTACCTCAGATATGTATCTCTGAGTAAACTTTATGAACTGCTTATATATTTTTTGACTTGGGAACAGGTTACCTGAAGGGGCATCTTCTTCCATATGTACCTACCTGGACTATAAGATCATCTAATTAGATCCTCTCCAAGTCCCTCCATCAAAGTTGGTGATATGGGCCTTTCTAAAGAGGGAGGTTTTTCTTTGATATCCTATTTTTGTCTCCCCAGAGAGGCTTAACTGGCACTTACACTGACATTATTTTATCAGATGAAGACCATTTGTGGTTTTAAAATGGGCTTTTACTTGATTGTAGTTCTTAGTTTTTGAAGGACTGTCATGCTGCTGTTTATTTCATATAGTGTTTTTAATCAATCAATCCGAATAGAGCTGGAAGGGGCCGTGGAGGTCTTCTAGTCCAACCCTACCATTTTAGACAGTGCAGTCTTTTCTTAAAAACCTCCAACGATGAAGCACCGACAGCTTCTGAAGACAAGCTGTTCCACTGGTTAGTTGTCCGCACTGCTAGGAAGTTTCTCCTTAAATCCAGCTTGCTTCTCTCCTTGATTAGTTTCCATCCATTATTTCTTGTCTTGCCTTCTGGTGCTTTGGAAAATAAGTTGGTCCCCTCTTTGTGGCAGCCCCTCAAATCGAAGGTAAAAGCCCTCAAACATTGGAATACTGCTATCATGTCAATCCTAGTTCTTTTTTTCTCGAGACTGGCCATCCTCAATTCCTGCAACCGTTCTTCATATGTTTTTCTCTCCAGGTCCTTAATCATCTTAGTTGCTCTTCTGTGTACTTTTTCCAATGTCTCAACATCTTTTTGGTAATATGTTAACCAAAACTGGATGCAATATTCCAGGTGTGGTCTTAGTAAGGCTTTATAAAGCGGTACCAATATGGGGAAAGGGCACAGTCTGGCTGGGCATTCAGAGGAAAACCCAGGGCCACCCTCTCTTCATCCTAGGGCACACAGGGAGGAATGGACTAGGAAGCAACGTGGCTTACGGGAGAGAAAAGGGCCCTGATCCCTTTCATTAGTTGCAGCTGGGAGAACAGGATATAAGAAGGGCATTTGCACACAGCGCCTTGCTGGAAGCAAAGCGTGCATTACCTTTGTTGAGGCTTATTTGGGTTTTGGCATTATTTGTCCTGCATGTCTTGTAGTCACTTTGAAGTAAAATTCAGCTATCACTCTGGTTGACTTCTTTTAGGGGGGATATGTGTGTGTGTGTGGGGGGGTGCAGCATCATGGTTTGGGTTGGCTCTGTCTCCCTTGCTGCATACTGTATGTCACTTGTGGATGTGCTTCATTATCTTTTGGAAGTCTGCAATTTATTATCCTGGTCTGTCGTGGTAATTACTTCAGCGTGGTTGGTGTTGGTTTTTTTATTTCTAATTTATCTGTACTTTGGGTTCGGACTGCATTTCTTCCCTTCGTAGACTGTTTTTGGAAGAGTTTGATCTCCAGTCGAGGATAACTGGACATTGGGAGCCAAGTTGGAGGTATTAAAGGGACTTTACCTATTTTTGTGACTTTGTTGCTTTTGTGCCATGCCCTGGGTCATCACAGCTGCTATAGCAGGGGTGGCTGGGGAATTCTGGGAATTGAAGTCCACAAGTCTTAAAGTTGTCAAGGTTCAACAATATAGCATTATTCTCAAGTTTTAAGGTAAAATCCGATTATTCAAACTCTGAAGAATTAAAAAGCGGAAATGGCCTTTGGATTTTTTTTTTTTTTAATAAACAGAAGGCAATTCCCCTATCTGGTCTCTTCCATATGATTCTAACTACAAGTTGCATCACCCTGAAGCATCAAGCTGGTTACTGTCCGAGACATGAGGTACCTATTCAGATAACGCTGAATCACATTTAGCAACTGTTTATATATATTTGCTTTGAAGTCTCGGTGAAATCATTGGGGACTGTGGTTCAAGGGAATATCCAGAGGAGTGTTTTACTGACTACATTTCTGTTCAGCTTTCTGTGTTCAGCTTTCTCAGGGTATTTCTGAAATCCCCACAATTCTGTACAATTTCTATTTTATCACTTACAATTGACTCATATAGATTTCCTCTGTATGGCTGGAAGCATATAGTCTTGATTCAGTAATGCTATGGTTGTTGTATCGATTCTTATTTTCAGATGTATAAACACAATTCTTTGATATATTAAACCAAAAAGTTATAGTTTTCCATACCTAGTTATTCTTTCTGATTTGCTTTGTTTCCATTTCTTTGGAAAGGTAAGTTTTAGTCCACGGTTGTTTTTGTTTTTGTTTTAAATAGCAAAACACAAGGAGAGTTGTTTTTCTGGCTGCAGTTACAAGAGAAATAAAGAATTACAGACGTTGTGGTGTGTTAAATGAGGGAGCATGTGTTGCAAAGAAAATTGTATCAGGATAACAGTAAAAGTAGAAAGCCATCAATTGTGGTGGCAGAACTGTGGTAAAGTACTTGGCATCCTCTCCTTCAACTATATTTGGATGTCTTGAAAACATCCACGTTGCCACCGCAGAGTGTTTGTTCCAGCTGCAGAATTGTTCCTGCAGGCAATTATGAGGATATGATTTCATCAGCCACAGCTATACACTGTGATGACAAAGCTCAGGCTTTGTCAACCTGGTGCCCACCAGCTATGCTGGGATATCTCCTTTCAATATTTCCAGCTAAGTTGATGTTTAATCAAGGAGTGATAGAACATTCCTATTCTCCCTGCTCCTTTTTCTGGCTAGTTGTTAAATGGGGTTTGACACTTCCTATAATGTGGGAAACCAAGTGCTAAACTATTATCTTTGTAATCTGCCAAAAACTACAATATTTTATTGTTGAAATCAATACCCATAATCAATCAAAAGCTAAGGAATTATGAGAGTTCATCTAATAAAGATTGGGATACTTGTTAACCCAATAAAATGAATGTTTATGAGTGCAATTTTAATTTATTACAATTTATGACTAGAAATATGTGTCCTTTCCTTCCCAATTGAATTCCTCTGAAAATGCTCTGCATTTTACACTGGAGTTAGATTTAAAAAAAAAAAAAAAGCTTTCATTGTTACTAGTAGTTGTTTTGTTTTTTTAAAGTCAAAATGATTGCCTCTCTGGGAGGAGAAGGGAAGGTGGAAAAGAGATCCACGGAGAATTAGTGATTCCACCTATGATTGGCCTTGCTAGTAGACAAAGTGATTCCAGTAGAAGAGAATATACAGATAGTCCTCAGCTTATGACCACAGTTGAGACTAGGAAATGCATTGTTAAGTGATATGGTCATTAAGTGAGGCATCATATGACTGCACTCTGTTTTATGACCTGTGTTGCTACAGTCATTAATTGAATCACCATAGTCATTAAGAGAGGCATTACATCAGAGGTGGTATTCATCTGGTTTGGACCGATTCTGGTGTACCAGTTCTAGGGCTCTCATAGAACTGGTAGGACAAAAATGTGGAATCCCACCACTGCATTACATGGTCACAATTTACAACCTTCCTTGCTGGCTTCCCCATTGACTTTGCTTGTCAGAAGCTGGTTGGGAAGATAGCGAATTGTAATCAGGCAACTAACTACAGGACCCTGCAACCATCGTACATGTAGCTACCGGTACTTGCCAAGCACATGAATTATAATCATAGGGATGGTGCGACAGTAACTCTCAGGACAGGTGGTAAGTCACTTGCTTCAGCGTTATTGTAACTTCAAATCATTGTTAAATGATGGGTTTTTTGAACAATGGTCATAAATTAAGGGCCACCTATATGTAGCTCAGGGTTAAACTGTGAAATCCTTGATGCTGTCAGGGTTGTTTGGTTGCAGTTCCAGTTCCAGTTGGGTAATGAAATGTCTTCAAGCAAACAACCAAGCTCAGAAAGCATCAGAGACTCCATAGGCAAAATGAGGTAGATGCCTCAGACAGCAGATATTAAGGTGCCAGAGAGCAGAGCTACAAGCATTATTTGTCCTGCATGTCCTATAGTCACTTTGAAGTAAAATTCAGCTATCCCTCTGGTTGACCTCTTTTAGGGGGGATATGTGGGGTGTGTGTGTGTGTGCAGCATCATGGTTTGGGTTGGCTCTGTCTCCCTTGCTGCATACTGTATGTCACTTGCGGATTTCACTTGTAGATTTTATTTAATACTGTACATTCAAAATTAATCTGAGAGATCCACAGTACTTTTGCTTAGATTTGTCAAACAGGTAGAAGCTTTGAAAAGAAGTCCTTTTAAGTTCTGCTGAAATATTTCAAAGGGCCAGATGGAATTCATTTTTCTACTAAGAAGTGGAATGCCGTTTATATGCATCCAGAATAACACCAGCCAAACCCAAGATTGAGATATGAGGAAGGCTTGAAGCAGTCCTGAGATTTGTCGAAATGTTAAGAATTTTAAGAGAACAAAATGGGGTTAGAGATGCTGGCCAACTGTTATGGGGCATTACAGGTAATGCTTGGGAAAAAATACATGCCCTTGCCTTTGGAGACAAAATAACTAGAAAATCACAAGAAAATGCCCCACCTATGGAAACTTTTACCCAAATATTTTCTTTGGTATCTGTTTTCTGCTACCCCCCTGAAGAGCTTTATAAATACATGGATGTTTGATTCCAGAGAAGCTTATTTGTCATTAACTCTCCTTCTTTTAGTAGTCCTCAGGCTATTTTACAAATGGGGGATGGGGATAATTTCATTAAAAAAAATACTGTTTATTGTTTGTTTGCTCTTTTGTTTTGCTAACTACTTAGAGCAACTCATTTAAAGTGGGGAACAGCAGCACCAAATATTGTATGAGTTAAGTGAAGATATGGGACATCCCGGAATATGAAGTACCATAACTGAGCAGGATCATTGTGTATGGCAAGCTATACAAGCCGCCTGTTTTGAACAGAATAATATAAGGATGCTTTAAGTCTCAAGTAGGGGTTTGAACCAGGGCAATTTCAACTCTGTTTCTTCTTCCTAATTAAGATGAAATGCTTTGGTGGTCTTTAGAAAGATTAATGAGAGCCTGTCACCTATAATAATTATGATTATTATTGTGATTGTAAGCTGATTTGTATATTGGCAGCAAGCCATGGAGAAGACCAGGAAGTTAATGGTAGTGAGTTTGAATAATTATTTGCTCCAAATAGAGGGCGGAATGAATGTAAACATATATATAAATAGCATAGATAAATAGGATTCCTTGCAATTTTCCATTTCTTTATGAGAGTTTGCCACATGAAAAAGTCACATGCTGATAGTATTTGGAAAATTGTGTATAACATACTGAATTTTTAGTTCTTAATTTATTTTATGTTTTATTTTATTTATTAAATTTATTGGCCACTGATCTCACCACAGGGTAGTATTGCCATAATATATCAGTTACATTAATACCCTGAAGCAGTGGTGAGATTCAAATTTTTTTACTACCGGTTCTGTGGGCATGGCTTGGTAGGCATGGCAGGGGAAGGAGACTGTAAAATCTCCAGTCAGAGGAGGTATTTGCTGGTTCTCCAAACTACTCAAAAATATCCCTACCGGTTCTCCAGAACTGTTCAGAACCTGCTGAATATCAACTCTGCCCTGAAGTCACTCTCCAGTCCCGGTTACAACAGGAAGTCATGTCACAGCACTTTGTGTATTGAACTGAACCCAAATTGCTCATTCAACTAAGATGAGAGACAAACAGAAAAAAGGAGGATTTTTATTACTTTTACAGAAGTGGTGTCTCTTGGGAGGCTAAATGCAATCTATCCATCTTCAAAGAACAGCATAGCTTAAAAGAAATAGTGATGTTCAAATAAGATGACAAGGGTGCTTTTGAACAACAGGCCAAGTCCCTTTTTATGTCCTCTATAACATAAGTAATTATTTCTCATAAATAGAACATTGGAAATGGTGAATGGGAAATTCTCTAAACAATATTTTGTTTTGTTGACCATAGTGTCTGCTCAAAAGGCAAGGGAGGGCTTGGTGATCTGCTACCCCAATAATTTATTCTTTTTTTTTTACAAATTTTATTCAGTTTTTCACATTAAAAACAAAAAAACTCTTTTTAGTGGACAACATATTTCCGGGTCATCACCTTTACATACAAATATGACAGCAATTATACATTTGATATGCATACTTAATTCTATTATTACCTTTACCGTTCCAAATTTTCAGTAAGGAGAGAAACAAACACATTAATTCTAGCCTCTTTCATTAATCTCAATCGAAACATCTTTTTGTTTCATTTCAATTATTTCAAATATAATCCTTTAATATTTATTTTAAAAATAAAGATAAACAATATATGTTTGCCTAATAATAATAATAATAATAATAATAAAAGTTACCAATGTCTCTCCTTGCTTTTAATAGTCTATATTAACTTATTAATTTAGTTGGTTCTTTAGTCTGTCATATTCCCTTTCCATTGCACATTATTTTTATAAATTCTAGATTTATACAAATTTTAACACTAAAAAAAACAAGTATAGGTTTCCCCCCTTTTACTGCTTTGAGTGTGACACCTCAATGATTAAAATATACCTTTATTCCCTCATCTTGATTCCCAATAAACCATTATTTTTAAGAAGTTACAATAATAATCATCACATCTTTTCATTTGGATTCCGCAGCATATTGATTTTTAATAAGAGTTATCAGTATCTATATTATCCTATTTTCTAAATATTTTTAATTGCAGAAATATTCTTATTACCCCTTGTCACCCTGCAGAATCCCCTTTTTAATTCATCAACCATTATCTCTGAAAAAAACAATTTCTTTTCAACATTTTACTATTTCTGTATTTTTTTTTATTTCGTGTATCTGTTTCTTACTGCTTCTCTTCCCCCTCTTTTCCCCATATCTTTTCTCATTCCAGTTTATATCCCTCTCTTTCTTAATATCTTCCTTTCCCCTTTTCTGCTGGGTCTTTCAGCCTTTCCCAACTTCACAGGTATTTCCTCCTTTTGATTGCCTTCTTAAATCTCAACTTTTTAACATTCTTTCTTTCCCTACTTCTTTGTAGTGTTCTTTGTGTTAATTGTCTTTTTAAAATGTCTTCTCCTTGAGTTGACTCCTCCTCCTCTGAAGCTCTTTCTTCTTGTCCCTCAATCGCCATTTCCATTTTTTCTAACACAGAGCAAAGTGATTCGCCTCTTTCCTGTAGTAATTCTCTCCTATTTTTAAGTTCCATTTTTAATTCCCAAAGAGATATCATCATGACACACTCTTACCTTTTATGATTGTTAAAGTCCACAAAAAAACCACTTTTACTTTCCTTCTTTCTTCTTTCAATTTTCTAAAGTTCTCAGTTATTCCATCCCAGGGTCTATACCAAAAACATCAATCAATCCCACAGTCAGTCTTTCCTTGCTTTTTCCTTTATTCTGGTTCTGCTTTCACTTTCTAAGATTCTTACTTTGTTTCAATATTTCTTTAATGTTATATCCACACAAGTTCATTCAGAAACAGGATGCTTTCCTTTTTGTTTGAGCTCAAGTTTTTGTCAAAGAGTGGCACTCTCCATTATACAAGACCAAGCCCAGATGGGGAGATGCGGCTCCCCTCAACCTGGCTTGTGGCTTCCCCTTACTCTGCTGCCCCTCCAAGGCAGCTTCAGACCCTAAGCGTAATGATCGGGGCTCTCCAACGAAAGAGCATGGACCATAGCTGCAGAGAGTCGCGATCTACGGTCCATCAGCGAGGAGGCTCCGCCTTCTGCCACCAATAATTTATTCTAAGACCTCCCATGTATCAACAGTTCTCCAAAGACAACATCACTCTTGCTCACAGTAGAGCATAAATTGCAGCCTTCTTGAACAATAGTAGCTTAATCATTTAATATGTAATAGAGATACAGTTTTGATGTACAAGTTGTCAATGACTTACAATTCATTTAGTAAGTGTCCTAAGACACAACACTGCTGAAAAAAGGGATTTATGATTGGTTCTCACACTTAACAGTCGTCATAGTCCTTGTATTCACATGATTGTAATTCAGGCCCTTGTTAACTGGCATGGATTGATGATGATTATAGCATCCCATGGTCATTACCCTGCTAGCTTCCGAATCTATGAGGGAAGCTGGATTCACTAAATGATTGCATGTTTCACTTAACAATCATAGTGGTTCACTTAATGGCCATGGCAAAAAAAAAAAGTCATAAAATTGGGCAGAGTCACTTAGCAAGGGAAGTTCTGGTCCCAATTTTTGTCCTAAGCTGAGGAATACCTGTAGTGCTTCAGGCATTAGGCTAGAAATCAGGAGATTGTGAATTCTAGCCTGCCTTAAGGTACAGAGCTAGTTGGCTGACCTTGGGCTAGTCCCTTTCTCTCAGCCCTAGGATGGAAGCAATGGGAAGCCACTTGGCAAGAAAACTGCAGGAACTCCAAGAATTGGACATGATTGAATGGAAAAAAGACAAGTAGCTGTTTGTTGTTTTCAGTTCTGAATTAGTTGAGCAACAGTATAAAAAGAATGTAACTATCTTTAAGTGCCAAGCATTTTCTTAAGGGAAAATTATATGAAGAGAGTTAAACCTTTAGGGACCTATTTCCTACAAGCAATGAGAACTATTTTTGTCCGCTTCTTAGTTTGCTTTATGTGAACTATTAAGAAATACATAAAAATGATATGCATTTATATTACTCATAAATATCTAAAAAAAACAAAACATATATAAGTCGGGTATTTTTTTAAAAAAACCCACTAATGCACAAACGTAAGTAGCTTTTGACCAAAGGTAAATGTATTTTTGTAGCTTTGCTAAAATTTGTTAAACTTGTTTTTGAGTTATAAGTTGGACACACTTATAACTCAATTGCGCTCCTCTTCTTCAGAATATTGTAATGTTTATTCAAGAAATACCATTACCAACACTCCCTTTTTGAGAATAACTAAATCCTATAGTTATTCCTAACTAATCATAGATCATTATCCCCATTTTACTAAGTTACCATTAAAGCTACTTCATGCTGAACTCAGTGAATCTAGTCAAAGTAAACAGATATAGGATTATATAATTAATCAGAATTTTGTCCCTGTTAAAATAGGTGAGGACTCACAGATGTTTTAATGGAAATGAGGTTCTGATTAATATAGTAGTTGCTGTAGAAAGTTATTTCATCCTGAGTTGAAATCTGTTATGTTTGTCATGTGGTTTGGCTTCCATTGTTTTAAACCAAAATTTTGTTCAGGAATGAAATTCTAAGGAAGAAAATGGAAAAGCAAGGTTTAAGCTACTTTAAGCTACATTGTTCTCACTTTGCTAACTATTTAATAAAGAAAAGGCAACTATGTGGGGCCAAAGTATATGACTAATGTCATGTTTGGTTTAATTCATAGTCAAGATCCTAAATAATTTACAATGAGAATAAAATGCATGGAGGGCTGATTTTTTTTACAAAACTGACTTGGATGTGGTGAGTTTCCTTGTTTCTATCAATTTCAGTTCCACAGTCTATAACAACAGTATGGACAATCAGCTCAGTTTCATATACTAATAAGCTATCTTTGTATAGCTGACCAAACCCAAGATTTGATTATGTAAACAAAATATATGTCGTGTAAAATTCATCTGAAGAACTATGTTAAGTCTTATTTAAACCTTAATACAAGTCTATATTTTTTTCATTATGATAACTTACTCATCTTTATTATTTTGTAACTAGTAATATCTCTACTTTTTAGTAAACAGAAAAAAAAACACTTTGAGATGAAGCCCTCACTACATATCTGTGATTTGAGCAGAACTAAAAATTCACAGTTCTATTGCCAGTAGCTTGCATTTTTGCCTCAGGCAATTTTCCAATCATGACAGTCGAGCTGACACCAATACACTCAATTATACAAGTTGATCATAGCCCACTAGCCATGGACGTGTGATACCTTATCCTATTTTGATGCCTGTTTGACATTTAAAATTGAAGTTTGTCAAATAACAATCCAATTATATTAAGTAGCGGAAATGCTACGTTTGGTCTGGTGGGTCAAAAGTTGCATCCTAGACGTACGTATCAATACTCCTGTTATTGCTGAGATGTAATTTATTTACTTCTGTCATATTGCCTCCAATTTACAGTATGTAGGAAATGCTCTTGGATAAAAAAAACCCCAGCTATGATAGTTGACACACATTCTTGCCAGGTTATTCTGCCAATTTGAAGTTTCCCATAAATAAATTTGATTTATTCCAAATGAATCTGAATGAAATGGTAAAAATAGGGTTATAGGGAAAAAAGTATTTGTTTTAAAGCTTTTATATTTAGTGGTGTTTCACTTCATGCAGACAGAATTGCCACCCCAGGGTAGATCTTTGAAATAACATTACTGTTGTTTTTATAACTTTGAGAAATTTTTATATTCAACATGTTTCCAGTTTTTCGTGGGTTTGCACATTATTTCTCTCGCTGAGTCTTTTTGATTATTACTTAGCTACAAGGCTTGGCACTTCAGCTGTAATATTAGCTTTAAAATAAAGAAATTACATGAATCATGCCAGAGACTAAAGGGATGTCAAACTCTTGTGATTTTTTTTAATATATTTGCTGAGTTTGGCATTAGCTTTATGTTTATATTCTCGCTTGAGTATCTAGCAGCCTGATCTACAATTGGATCTACCTCCAAATACAGATTTTGGTTGAATAACAGCCCAGTGCTGTACATATTCATTTGAAAACTGAACCAATGCAGACATTAAGTAGGACCTTTTCTCTTGGTCACCCAATTTGTGGTATTTGCATAATTTCTTGAAAATCCTTTGTGTAGTATGTCCCACATTATGTTCCATGGGGAAAGCTCAGCTAGCTTCTCAGCTGAACTTTCCTGTTATTTTTTGGCAATATGAGAGAAGGTTTAGCTGCAAAGAAAGTTTGAACTAGACACTTACTGTCTACATTAGGGTAGTAATAGCAATAGGACTTAGAATTATATCCTGCTTCATAGTGCTTTACAGTCCTCTCTTAAGTGGTTTACAGAGTCAGCATATTGCCCCCAACAATCTGGGTCCTCAGTTTACCAATCTTGGAAGGATGGAAGGCTGAGTCAACATTGAGCAGGTGAAAATCAAACTACTGGCAATTGGCAGAATTAGTCTGCAATATTGCATTCTAACCACTGAGCCACCATGGCTCTTCCATGGGTAAGTCCCTAGAGGGCTTTTGCAGGATGATTGGAAGGTTAATTAGATGTGAGTTTTAGGATTGGTACTGTTTTCTGAGTCCTGAATTGTTGCATATTCTCTCTTGGGTTACCCTTAATATCATAATGAGGATTGCAAAATTCAGCAATGTCATCCAAGGGATTTTTTTTTCTGCAAAAACATCGAAGTATTCTTATTTTGTTTTCTGCAATGAGAGGCTGAAAAATACAAATATGCTATAATTAGCTCTCTGTAGAAGCAGTTTTTGCTTTACTATTTATGTTTGTTAGAATGCCAAGTTTGTTAAATAAATGCCCACTGGAGTTTATATATCTTTCCCACAGACGATATTATTGCACAGTTCTCTTTCCCATATGCAGAGATATTTGTTCAGATTGCTTGGTTTTTTTTCACACCACTCTTTGCATTCATGAGTGCAGACTAAGTAAATTGTTGTTACAGCACTTGTTTAAATAGTTTTTAGATTATAGTAGCATGAGTGATATTATACAGTATTTTGGTATGAATGATACGCTACTATTGTTTAGTAATATTAATGGTATTTCATTGTATTCTATAGAATGCTGTATTTGTTTTGTAAAAAAAATTTCTGAAAAAGTTCAGATTGAATATCATAATGGCATAATGAATGATGATCATCACTCACCTCAACTTATCTCACTGAGTGGTTGTGGGGAAAATAGGAAGAAAAAGATGTATTGATATGTTCGCCCCCATGAGCTGTTTGTAAAAATAATAGAGGTGGGATAATCTATAATATATAATGTAATATAGTATAGTGCAGTATTGTATAATACTGTATAATGTATGCAATACAATATAGTATATTATTTACAGTAAATATATATTTCATATATGAGTAATAGGGCAGCCTTCTGTAATCTGGATGGTGCTAAATTAGGGACGTCTAGGTTGATTTGAAGGCATTAAGGTAAAGATAAAGGTTCTCGCACATACGTACTTGTCATTTCCGGCTCTAGGGAGTGGTGCTCATTTCCGTTACAAAGCAGAAGTGCTGTCCGAAGATGTCTCCATGGTCAAGTGGCTGGCATGACTAAATGCCGAAGTCGCACGGAATGCTGTTATCTTCCAACCAATGTGGTCCTATTTTTCTACTAGCATTTTTGCATGCTTTTGAACTGCTAGGTTGGCAGGAGCTGGGACAAGTAATGGGAGCTCACTCCATTATGTGGTGCTAGGGATTCAAACTGCCAACCTTTCTGATCAACAAGCTCGGTGTCTTAGCCACTGAGCCACCGCCTCCCCTTTGAAGGCATTACCAATTACTAATGATGTAATGTAAGTAGAATATCAGGAATTTTACATGAATGGGCAGTCTTTTGTGGCTTAGGATACCACTTGACATTTTTGGAGATCTTTGTGGCAGTGTCTATGTCTCATCCCCAATTGTTAATATTTAACTGATCTAATATGAAAGTAGTGTTTTTCTTCTTCTCCCAAAACAAGCTTTGTCATAAATGCAATTTATAGCATTATGATGGGTAAAAATATAGTCAAGGATCTCTACACTTCCTTTTGATTGTTTTGTGCCCTTCTAGCTTCTGGGCATTTTTTTCCTAGGTCTGTTCTGCTCCTGGCAGAACTCAATTCCATCATGCGAAATTCTCCTTCTGTATCCATCCATTTGTTTTATCCAACTTATCCTTTATCCTCCTTAGGATAAGATAATTGGCAAATAGCTAGATAGCCAGATCTCCCAACTTCCCCTGCTATCCCTCCTAACACAAGTGGTAAGAGAAGCAGGGAGGGATGCAGTATTTTTAGATGCCCACCAGTGATTGCACTGGGTTAAAGAGTTGATTCCCTGCCACCTGTCAGCCTGTCCCTACCCTCTCTAAATTTGACAGGAGCTCAGTATATGTATCAGCACAGTGAAGTAGGAGAAGATCCCATTAGCCTCAGCACTGAGGCAGAATACTCCTTAGGTGGAAATGAGAGCAGAGCAAAGTATGTTAGAATACTTTTAATATGCCTTAAGAACTGGAAAAAGCATATTTGCATTGTTGTGAGATACAGATCATAGATGCAGAGTGGATGAGGTGATATCACGGGGAGGCTTTCTGGTTTTTCCTAAGTTGGGTGGGAAAGGGCCTTTAGCATTTTAGCAAAAATTGTTTATTTTCTTGTGCTTTGCTTGGGGGGATTCTGCCCAATTCATTGTTTGAAGTAGAAGGTTGGAGCACTTGAGTCGAAGAAGAAAGATTAAAACAAACAAGAGTCAACTGCACCTTTTTGAAAATAAGATTTTTCAGTCTGTGAAAATACAGAATATGGATTCTGGACTTTGTTTAAACGCTGCCTTCCCCCTTTGTATCTATACTGCATAGTTTTCATAGGTAACATTCTGCTTAACTGGTTGAATCAGTGCCTCTTATGTTAGAAGAGGCTGAGTTGTGGCTAAATCAAAGCTACTAACTCACAAAAATAATACAATTATTATCAGTGTTCTTTGCGCTGCTTGGTATTGTTATTTTCTTTTAGTACTTTGTATTTGGTATAGGATACACTCTAGGTCTGAATACTGCACAAAGTTTCATGCAGTATTCCCATCCAAAGCATAAATCTATAAAAATATGGTGATTAAAATATAGGGATATTTTAATCACCACAATATCCCTCTGGTGATGAGGGATATTGTGTTGATTCAAATATTTATTCAAAGATAGATAATGTAAATAACATAATCAACACTCTCCAAAGACAAAATGGGAATGAAATATGACACAGAGAAGCAGAGATTTTAATTTGATGTCATTAATATGACAGAGCACTCGGAAATAGGCAATATTGTAACTTTTGTGATTAATATATGATAGCTTTCTTTGCCAGGACCCTCCAAATGCTGATTTTACAGCTCCCAAGGGGCCATAATGTAGAGGCATCTTCAGGAAATCAAGATTATATGAAAACGATGACATGGATGCAGTGACTTCACAATGCAAATGCTACCCTTATTTGTGTCACGGTATTTGATGCAACCATATTAGTCATGGACATATTATGACTCAGATTTAGTCACATACCTTCTGGAGACATTGAAGCTGATTTGAAGTCCTGGGAATTCTTCTGTCAGGTAATCTAGAAGGGAATAAATTGGGGGAAGGATGATTTATAATGGTAAAGAGATCTGTTAATGTGGTGTATTAGTTGAAATATTGGACTGGCACGGAGGAGACACAGCTTTGAGCCTCTCCTAGCTTTGGAAACTCACTGAGTGACTTTGGGCCAGATACACTCTCAACCCAATTTATTTCTCAGTGTTGTTTTGGGAAAGAGAGAATACTTTGCATGACCTCTTGGGCTCCTGAACAAAAGTATAAATAAAGAAGACAAATATAAGATAGCACATACTCTTTCCAGTCTTCTTGAAGTAAATTTTGCTTCCAATAAATTGGAAATAAATATTGGCTCCTATCTCTATTATTATCTTCTCTCCCACCCCACCCTATTAAGCGGTTGCTGAGGTAATAGTTGGCTAAGAGAATGATGATTTTGCAGCCTCCCCTTTGGCTTTGTCAGGAAAGAGATAAAAAAGAAAGTTGATTATTTAGAGTTTAAAGAAAGCTTTTGAGACCTGGTCTCTGCATGGTGCAGGAATCCAAATTAAAGCATCTTGATAGATTGTTGTCTTGTCTCTCCTTGAGCATTTCTAGAAATTGAGCGCTCACTAGTTGATTAACTGTTGAATAGTTCTTACCCCTAGGAAGTTTTTGCTACCAACTGGAATCTAAGACTCAAGCCCTGGGGAGTACAGGAGTGAGTTCTCCCCTGGAAAGAGGGTAATGTTATAAAGGAAGAATGTTATATTACCTGATCCCCTTCTTTTTCAAAGCTAAATTTACCATGTTTCTCAAATCTCTCTTTGTGGAACTGGAAACTTTGTATTTGCTTTCTTTGAAAGCCCAAAGAATGCAAATTGCTCATATACATTTCAATGGATCCTTTTTTGATTACTTATTTTGTGGAACACAGATGGTTAAACTGTCCATAAGAAATTAGATATCATCTATTTTTCTGGCAATAGTTATATAATAGTTATTTCTTAGTTAACTTTTTAAAATCTATCAAACAGCATTTTATCTATATTTCAAACAATGTTTTTTAAATGGAGCCATTTAGAGAAGCCATGACCTGTTTTTGTAAGATAGGGTGCAAGCTGGCTTTTTCTTATTTATTTGTTGGGAAAGTTGAGGTAACTTTTTCATGTATTCTGTATACACAAAACTTTGCTGTAGAGCTTTTGGCACAAACAGCAGCCTTTGCTAGGCTAGTGTTAAATATAGCATGAAGCTTAAGAGAACTGACCTACAATTAAGTTGTGGCAATCCCTCATTTGGTGTTCTGCAGTTGTCAGTTAGCCTTTATTGTGAAAGATTTGTTTGCTTGAAGCTTTTGTGAATGGAGGCTGAATTGAAACAGTTTGCTCCTTACCTGAATAACAAGAATGTAAATTTGTATGCCATTCTGCAGGTGCCTTTTATAAGGGTGAATTTTGGGATGTTCTCTTTACTTCTAATAATGAGTTTATTTAAAAGAGATTTTTTCCCTCAGCTCCTTATTTGCAGAATGATGTATTTTAAATCTCTTTTCCTAGCCACTTACACATGCAATATTAGATGAAGCAGACATAGGGAGAGTAAAGCAAGAGATATCAAAGATATCATCATCTTCATCATCATCCTAGTGTTATCCTTGCAGGTGCAGGATTCGCTTTTTGGATTGGTGAACACCATTCTTGCATAATGAAACACAGCATCCTTGTCCAACTGGGCAACTTTCATGTCTGCATTTATTGTGTCTTCCCATCTTTGCTTCAGCCTTCCGCACAGGCCCTTGTCATTTGTGATAAAGTGGAAGGCAATGCAAGCATTGGTATGGAGATGCTATTCATAGGACATGGCGTTTAAGGAACCCTTAAGCATTTGGTGGTTGGCCAGCACACAGTGCCATACAAAGCTATTGGGCATACCATTGTTTTAAACACCTTTGATTTTAGATAGATTGGCATGCATTGATTCCAGAGCACTCCAGAGATCTCCTTCTATCAGTGGTGGGATTAAAAATTTTTTACTACTAGTTCTGTGGGCATGGCTTGGTGGGCATGGCAGGGGGAGGATACTGTAAAGTCTCGATTCCCACCAAGCTGCTTTCCAGCTCCGTTCTCCTGTGCAGGGCAACAAAAGAAGAGCCAGCCGATCAGCTGGGACTCGGGAGGTAGAGAATACATGGGGGTGGAGCCAGTCAGAGGTGGTATTTGCCAGTTCTCTGAACTACTCAAAATTTCCCTTACTGGTTCTCCAGAACTGGTCAGAACCTGTTGAATATCACCTCTGCTTTCCATTGTAGCCATGCTTTTGTTCATTTCTTGCATGCACTTTGTGATTAATGCTGTTGCCACTTTGAAGATGGGATCCTAAGTGATGGAAGGTGTTGGTCTTCATTAGATCTCCACGTAAGAGATACCAAAGAGTGGGAATCCACTCTTGTTCTCCAGTATATAATGTTTGTTGCAAGAAAGATAGGTGTCCTTTTTTTTTTCTTTAAGGCCAAAAATAGGTAGTATGTTTGTATAGCTAGACAGGCAGCTGAAGATTGTAGACCAGACCCACAAAGAAAACAATGGCTAATGAATAAAGGTCCATTTATCTTTTTAAGGAGAAAAATCAGCTCAGTACACCTTTCAGATAAACTTTCATACGTGAACATACAGTATCTAATCATTTATATATACAGTGTTATGTTTGTGGGCCTGTATGAATGGACTCAAGCTGCATAAGTGTATATGTGTTAAACCAATACTTTAGTGTCCAATAACTTATTCAGAGTCATTGTAATTGCTGCAGAATTTTAATTTTACACTCCTTCTTCCATGCTGAACCCAATTAGGAAGTATTGCAGCAGAAAATGTTCATCTCTGTTTCTTAGCCAAGAGAGCCCAGCATTGTCCGAAGATACTTCTGTGGTCCTGTGGCCAGCATAACTCATTTCATATTTGCCACCCCAACCAGAGAGAACCTGGTCAAATAAGGCTGTCATAAGCTATGATTTTCATATTGTCCATCTAATTGGCATCCTATTTAATATGTATATTTTAACTATCTCATGTCAGGGCACATTTAGATCATATAAAAATACCAAAATCATACTAATAGTATTGAGCTCTTCTCTTTCCCCTTCCTTTTCCTTTCCTTTCCCTTCCTGGAAAACCATAAAAGGACACTATGTTTGCGGTAGAAAAGGCTGAAAATTCATAGTTTTTGCTGAGTCAGAAGCATCAGTCAAAAGCATACAATGTGTCTGGAACATACGGTGTAACAATCTCAGGCCAACTGCCAAACTGTCTTGCTCAGCAAGAGAGAACAGAGACAACTCTTGATGGATTATCTCCAGTTCAGCAGCTGCTGTTTGAGAACATGCTTATGAACATTTTGCACTTTGAACGATGTATTAACTCAGAAAACCATCTTTCTTCCAACCTGGTACCTGCCAAATGCATCAAACTTCAATTAAAGCAGGCCGCCAAGAGACAGTGTAGCAAATCTGGAAAGTACCAGGTTGAGAGTAGTAGGAAGTTGTTTAAACATTGGTGAGATAATCTTGCCTTGAATATATTCAGTCTGTCTACTGAAAGCTAACAAAAGACAGGTTACTTAGAAGTGAATGTCTTTTGCAGAACTTCAACAACTTCCTAAGTCTTCTTAACAAACTCAGAATAAGGGTACCAAAGGGAATTCTGTAATAGAATGTGTCAAATTAACCCCAAACTGGTAGATTTTGGATATTGACTATTTCTTGGTGGATTCCATCCGCTCTCAAAAGTAGGTAAGTTTCTGATGCTGACTGAAATCTGTGTAAAATCTCCCTGTAGCATGGTTGGCATGCAAGTTTTTATTTAAAAAAAAAGAGTAAAGAAGGCAGGGAAGTAGATAAACTGGGAAGAGGGGGACAAGTGCATGTATGTAGATTTAAAATATTATTTTGAATATTATCTTCTGAGCTAAGAAGAAAAGTTCCCAAGGCCTTTGGGAATCTCTTCCAAGAATTAACCATTTTTGTTTGGGATCTATATTAATGCCTTCTTTTGAGTTTCTCTTTTTCTGAATTGTTTTTCCACATGCAAAGAATTGGGATAGTTACCCAAAGGGTGCAGCCTACATTGCAAATATAAATAGTTGCTGACTAGGTTAGCCTGTCTTGTTTTCTCAGACAGATTGGAGAGTGGAATTTTTCAACAGTACTGGAAGTTATCCATTTAAGATTTAAAACTCATCTTTCAAAACTAGAGTTACTGTTGTTTTCTGAGGAATTGCTTTTAAAATATTACCTAGTATGCACCACATTATTTTTTTAAGTAATTTTATTAAAATTATAATTAAAAAGATAAAAGCTAATACAAACTAAAACAATGAAATAGTAAAAAGAAAAATAGAAAAGGAAGAAAAAAATTATTTAGGGAAAGAAAAAGAAATATATGAAAAATGGCTTCTGTCTTCATCACAAGTATAAATAATTATAGTAATTTATAACCTTTTCTTAAAATACAACAACTAATCCCTTTGCATATTCCATCTCTTACCTAAAAACAAAAATTTAAACTTCTGCTATAAAACTTGAAGAAATGTTGGAGTGAACATGGCTAAGCTAAAAGCAGAACAATCTGTCTTGGTGGAATGAAGAGTTAATGAGTTGACTGGTTCTTTGTAATTTTTGTCCAGATAAAGATAGGACTTGAGATCACCCACAAGTGCTCTATACAGTTGCTCCTTCTGTAGTAGATTGCAAGACAGTGGTCTCTGTAGGTTAAGAATGCTGGGAGATAAGGAAATAGTCATCTCTTTGTAGTCAGGACACTGGATTTGTATACTTTATTTTCTAATCACTTTCGGAAATTGCTTGGTTGTGTCACTTTATTTGTACAACTCTGGAATTATAATGGTCCATATCTGTCCTGAGCTTTGTTCCTGAAGAGCTTCTGTTGTTTTTCCACATGAATGCATTTCTACCCAGAATTAGCTGATTATAAACTACTATTGTAAACTTTTTCAGCTCAAAACTTATCTATAAAAAAGTAAATATTGATATATTGAATAATGAAATGGTACTGACTTTGTCAAGTATACCTCTAAGTATACAGTTTAATCCCCTTAAGATATTTGGACTAGCTGTTATAGCTAAGGACAAGAGATTATTACACATATAGTCCAAAATATCAGGAGAGTATTAAGTTGTTCAGTGTAGCACTGGAAACACAATGACTTGCTTCATACCTAATGCTAAGCTAACCTTCACTAATTTCACTTGGGAATTCTGGGACCTGCAATCTGAATTAATCTAAAGCTAATCAGTTGAGAAAGACTACCATAAGGTTCAAAATAACAAATATAATTCGTTATTATTTGCCCTGATAATAATCCATCTTCCATGCTTCACATTATTTGTTGAACTGGCTACTATAACTAACAAACCACAATTTAAAATCCCAAATATAAATAATTCATTACATCTGGATTTCTTTCCTTGTCAGTTCTTCATGTAATTTGGAAATTCCTCAACAGTTTTTGTATCTTGGATTCAAAATTATTGTTATTTTTCCCCCCAAACTATGCAACCTTGGTAGACCACAGACAGGAAGCAATGGCTGCTGGAAAAATGTAGAAAGGTGTTCATATATTTTGATACACATAAGACAAAAGATATTCCTATCCTTAGGAGGCTAAGGGGAATTTTGTTTTCTCTCAGCATTGATTAAATCCATAACTGTTCAGCAAATATTTTTTATTTATTTATCAGTCATATTTCTACGCTGTCCATCTCATCTAAATAATAGTGGGTGGTTTACAATAAAAACCATATAGTTATCAAAGTATAAAAGCACAAATAAGAACAAAGTTAAAAACAAAATTTATAAAGGAGAAGTTACAGTATTAAAAGTTAAAAATTTAACATGGTGGGGAGAACAGCCTCACAACCACAACCCAACCCCAGGGTTGCATATCGCTCTTTGACCATTGGTGGGGCCAGGTCTTAGCAGTCTTTCTGTGAACGCAAGAGAAGGTCCCGCAGGACTTTGAGAGTTAAGATGTTCCAGAATGTTGGGCAATGGCAGAGAAAATTCTCTTCCTCGGTCCTGTCAGCAGAAATTCTTTAAATGATGGGACCAGCAGCATACCCTCTCTATCTAACTGGGTGGGATGGGAGATTACAATTGGGACAAGATGGTTCCCCAGGTAACTTGGTCACATGAACATGTTTAAAAGTGATAATCAACACCTTGAATTGGATGCAGAAGCAAATCAATACCCATCTCTACCTGCACTTTTAGAAGATTTCAAAATATATTTTATTATCTTCCCTTATTCAGTAAAATACTAAGTGCCTACATAGGCTCTTTAACCAGAGATTGGAGGAAGGTGGGGGTGGAGAGAGAGAGAGAGTTTTCATTTTTAACCACTCAAATATTTATTATAGATTTTTATATGTCTTTTGCAGGTATGGCTTTTATATGGGCAAAGGGAAAACTAGCTTGTAAAAGTTTGCATTTTTCAATTTATTTATTAGGTTGCATGTTGTGAAAATGAAAAATCTCCAATATATACACATGCTGTAGCTTCACTACTGCTTGTATTCTCTCTAAGATTTCTGCTGTTTTAGGATGCAGTTACCGGAACCGTGTGTATTTTAGATGCCCAGTATTATCAGTAAATCAGCCTGAAGGCAATGAATACAGCACAAGAACTTTGTAATGGCTGCAAAGATTTATTCAAACTCTTGAAGAAAGACTGTGTAAACCTTATTAATACTGTTTACCTACAATAGGTCACTGCTTTTGAAAGCTTTGTTGTACTTGCATATTGGGAATCTAGTTCTTCTGGGAAAAATTAGCCTCCTTCTCAGTGGAAAGGAAGAAAGAACAAAAAAATCAAAGAAGACAACAATAGGTAGAAAATATATCTACACACATGGTTTCTGTTTGGGAAGTCATAAATGTATATAGTTCAAGGGGCATATTTCATTGCAAAAGGAGAATAGGTATCTGTGGAGAGCTAGATTGTATTTCTTGTTTTTTCATTAATTATTTTGACTCTTTTTGGGGGAGGTAGACAACAGAAAATTTGTCTTCCTTTTTTTCTGTGCCTGCATAAATATGAATTTGTATTCTATCTTTTCCTTCTCAAAAGCTTACAAGATGAGAATTTAGGCAAGTTAAAGTGAGATTGTGGGGGAGGAGATTGTTTTGTTTCAAATAGGTAAACTTGGAAAGATAACTCCATGTTAGAGGGAAAGACATTTTTAGTAAGGTAGGGAAAAATAGCAAAAACTAAAGAAAAAATAAAAATATTACAATAAGCCAATTTCCAATTGGTTGTTTTTCCCCAACAACTTATATTTTAGGATGTTTTCACATTTTATGTTTTTACTTTATTCAGGAATTAAGGTCTAAGCAAATTGGATACCCTGTTTCTCCAACAATATGGCCTCCCCCAGTAGGAAGTCCTAGCATGTTTTATAGGCATGAAATGAAATTAAGCCCCTCCCCCCAAATTAAGGCCTATATTAAAACATGCGAAATGAGGGGAATGGTGGGGGGGGCTTGCCGTTAGGAAGTACTTTTGTTGCACACCCGGATATGGTGCTGCCTGTGTTGACCCTGATATGAAGTGCCCCACCAACGCCAAGGTCAACATCCAAGCCATCGCCGCCCTCCCGAAGATGCAAGGGGGGGAATTAAGTCACACCCCCACCCCAAAAGACAGCCATTTTTGCGGGGATCAAAAAAAAATAAGACCCGGCCTTATTATATGAGAAACACGGTAGATTTGTTGTTATAGAAATGGCTAGTTTATGTTACTATGTAAAAGTAAAAAAGTTATCTTATTCTACTGCACCAAAGGAAGTTAGAAGTCATTGCCTTTTCTTTTCCCCTTCTTTTCTCCCACCCTTACTTTCCCACTATTTTCTTTTGTATTTTGTATTGATATTATAAACTAATTTAAAAAAAGGAATTAAGGTTTAAACTTTTACATGATACATTTATTCACTTTATTTATTCATTAAATTTATACAGAGCATGCAGTTGTCTTATTATTCTTTTGTGATTATAATCACAATAGTGGTCACTCTCAGGTTCCATTTGTGTAGTTTCCATTCAAGAATGTAAGGTTTTGGAACTGGCCCAAAGTCACCCAGCCGGTTTTCATGCCTAAAATGGGACTAGAATTCACAGTCGTCTAGTTTGCGGGCCAGCACCTTACTTGCTACACCAGACTGGCTTTTACATTTATTACATGTTTATGTATAACATGCTGAAGATAAGTCAATGTTTAGGAATTCTTTATCATTTCAAATGTTAAAATAACAAAACACCTTTCTGTTTTGCTGAATTGCTAGTGACAAAATATGTTGAGTATAAATTGAAGGATTCTAAAAAAACCTTGATCTTTTGAAGGCTTACATCAAAATCCATGTCATATTATATGGACCAAACAAATTTATAACCAACAGCCAGCTAATTAAAGTAATAATTCCATATTTATATTATGAGAGCACAGTTCTCTTGCTGTTATTGGATCTCTCATCATTTTTTTATACTACTGGCCATGGTATTTTACTGGACCACCTGCAAACTTTTGGAGTGGGGCACAAAGATTTGATAGTTCTACTTCTGTTTGAGGTTATGGAGGGGTGGGGATACTGTTGACAGTTATAAGTTCTATAGTATAGGGTACATACAGACTCATAAATATTTGTATAATTATAACTGGAAAAAATACATGTACTGTTATTAGTAGCCAAATGCATCAGAATGCCTTTTCTTCATTTATGATATGCTGGTTTGCAAGAAAATATGTAAACTAGAGGTAAGCTTAAATTACTGGAAATCAGATTTCGTTTGAATATATGTCACACACATATCAATCATGTTGTGATTTTGGGGTGTATCACTCTCCCTCAGCTCAACTTATTTCATGGGGTTATTATTATAAGGAAGAATTGAAAGAAGAAAAGCTCTGTCCATTGGCTTGACCCCCAGGAGGGAAATCTTGGATATAAATCTAACAAAAGCAAAACAAAAGATTAAAAATGGGAGTTAAGACACAAATTTAGGAAAAAGAGAAGGAATTATTGCTAATCCTAGGCTACATCAATACATCTGCATTCCCTTCCATCTTGCTCTTTCCCATCTAAACACTGTTTCACGCAGTGTCTTTATTGCTTAGCCTTCTCATCTCCCCCTTTTGGAGGATCTCCAACTCCATCCAATCACAAAACTTTCAGCCATCCCCCTCCTCTTGGCTGAGCTATTTTAATATACTTCTTTATACTCTTACTTATTCATTCTTGACTGTATCCTTTTCTTGCTTTAGCATGTGTTTGGTAAGTAGACTGTTTCTCCTGCATTCAGTTTACTTGCATTTTCTTTTGATACATGCAGCTCGCACCTGCATAATAAAATGAGCAGAAGTACATTTCTAAAAACATTTAGAAATGCTTATTTTGACAAAAAAACAAACAAACACCTTGCCGCAGGCCACACACTAGCCACTTCTTTTCTGTAGTGCCAGCTTTTTGTGTCTTAAATGTTTTCCATCCATTTCCCCATCTTTAGTAAGCATTCTATCAAGGTATGCAAATTCATCTACTGGGACTATTTGTGTATAAGCTGAATCTTCACCAGTTTTTCTCTCTTTGCCTGTATTCTTTGCCCTGATCTTTTTCTTAATGCACACAATATCTTTCATCATTTTTTCCAGCATTCATTCTCTAATATCAACAGCTTTTTTACTTTGTCATTCCTTCAAGCATCTCTTTTCATAGTTTCCATTAGGATAATTTTATACCTTTATGCAGTATATAATTTAGTTCCATTCACTCTGAAACAGCTTCTGCATCCTCTTTTTTTACATCTATTTCCCATTCATTCTACTGGGAAATATAATCTATCTTCTGGTATGTTTGCATATAGGACTTTTTCTTCTTGCTGTTAATTCCATTCTGTTCTCTTCAGATCTATTCTGTTCTACTCAACTCATTGTTAATTTTATTTATTAATCAAAAGATCCACTTTTGACATGACAGATTGCCTATCCCACATTCACAGCTCTTATTACAATGCTTGCTATATTCTTGCCTCTCTTCTTCAGGTTAAACATTCTCATGCCACCAATCCCATTATTTTTTGAGTTGCTCTCCCCCCAACATGCTCCAGTTTGTTAGCATTCTTTCTAAGGTAGGAATCTATCCTTCCCTAATTCTCTTAACTTTTTAACATAAGAAAATTATTATAATCCTAGATTCACTCACTTGTCATGTATGAATAGACTTGTACTGAAACCACTTACATGCCCCCCCCACAAAAGCACAGAGAATATTCTCTTAACAGATGCTCACCAGTCCACAATTTATTGTTGGTTTCCAGAAGGTCCAGTCACCTTTTCTGTATTCTCTCATTTAGTTCACACATGTCACTGAACATATTTTCCTTCAAAAATCTTATTCATTTAAAATTTTGCACAATTTTCCTGCAGAGGTCATCCCTAGATATTCCATAATAACCATTCACTGCCATATCAGACATGCAGCAGCAACCTGTGGATATGTATTGTCATATGGACCCATAATAACTTAGGTATTATTGGATCACAAACCACACATGAACAAACAGTATGGTGCAGCTGCAAAAAAAAAGTGTCATCCTAGGCTACAACAACAAAAGGTATAGTGACAGGATTAAGAGGAGTTATCCTTTCCCTATAAGGTCAGATTGCAACTATGACGACTTTCTACCTTAGAAAGAATGCTGACAAACTGGAGCATGTTATGGGGAGAGCAACCCTAAAAATAATGGGACTGGTGGCATGGGAATGTTTAACTTGAAGAGAAGCAAGAAGATCATGATCCATTTTTATCTTTTCTCCAATAATTCTAAGAGTGACGTTGGGGGAATAATATAGCAGATGAATTTTGTGGCATTCTAATTGCTTATCTATAAAATTAGATTGAAAACTCTTTGCATCTGAGCACATCACAAGCCACATCTTTTTTATGATCATTTCAGATTGATACCAACACACCTCCTTCCTAACATACTAAGATCCATTTTGGGACAACAAACACATCAACTTCCATTTTGTGAAATGCTAGTAGCACACAATACTGAGCTAAATGGATTAATGACTTGGTGATTAGAGTGTTAACCTCAATTGCAATGGCTAATTTTTTCCATGCAAAATGTCCTTTGCATTATTTTAAGTGATATTAGAAGAAAAGGGGGATATCTTTTCATTTTGTATTAAAGAATGACAGTGGGTCTTCTTATTTCCATTTCTTAAATGTTTTCACCTTGCACAGAATGTGTTGCTTGATTGTAACTTGGAGCAGGTTGACTTTGGTGTTTCAAATCTATCTTTTTTTTTCAATGTCTCTCAGTTCTCAAGCTTTCTAGGGATCTTGCAGATGGCCATAGCCCCATCTCAAAAGCATTTGTTAGGGAGACGCTTTACTGGTTTTACTGCAAATTTCCGTAGAAACACTTGGAATTCTAAACACTTTTAAGACACTGTTTGCATTGAAACAATAAATCAAAGTTGAATGTAGAATCATAGAATAGAAAGAAGCCAGTGCCTATTCAGTGTTGAATTTTGTTTTGGGCAGCTGAAGGAAATGTTCCCTGGAATACAGCTAGTTGAAAATATCTACAGAATTGAAACTTTTTAATAGAAATAATTTTATTTAAAAAGTAAATTCTAATTTTAAACAGGTGCCATACAGTACTTAGCTGTCCTTGCAGATCACAGGAATCAAACAAATTTAATAAATAATAAGCAAGGTCACACCAGATCAATACCTGGATGTAGACTTTACTACATTAAAAAAATCCAGAAAATAGTAATGGTAAAGTCAACAAAAGAGGGTGCCATCACCATGTATTCACTAGAAGTTGAGCTGAGCTCAAGAAAGAGTTTACCTTAATTCTAAATTCCATATCATCGCTATCATTTTAAAACCCATCATGGAGTCAAATAAAAGCAAGTAAAATATGATTCATATGTCATTAGTTGCCACCAAGACAATACTTTTAATTTAGTTTGTTTGGAGGAGGAAAAAGATACATTTATGGGAGTGAGTAGCTACAGGCCTTTCTTCTTCTCCGTAACATTTTGCCTTGGTCTTCATAGTCCTATTCTGCCACCATGTGGTGACTAATCTGGCATCATTACAATAGAACCATAGGGTAAGGAAGCATATGTTATGGAAGACAAGGAATGGGTAGTCCATAGTCAACATTGAGGCATTAGATTATCTGCTGTAGCTCTGGAAAAATATTGTTCGTAAAAAGGTTTGGTTATTGTGATGTTTAGTGCCATTGCTTGACATGGAGAAGGCAATTATTTTGAATCTTCTAAAATGAAGCTGAAGATCCAGATCCAAATCATTTTCTACCACACCAGGAACTGTGGAAATTTAATTTGTGGCTGGACCTGTACAATATGCATGGTTTATGTAACCATTGTAGTGATTATTTGCTTGTGTTGAATGAGCCACTATTATCTGGGCTTTACAGCATGCTCTAAAAATCACAGTGCCTGTGTTGAAACATTACACTTTGCTAAATCCAATGAGACATAGTGTAACATAGTACAGTCTATGGGAAATAAGCCTTTCCAGATGGGTAGGTAAGTGTACATGTCCTCAGTCATTGGATCAGAATAGTTTAAATAAACAGGCTTTTCCTCCTTTTATTATGGTTTTTTCGCAATCATTGTGAGGAATTACATGCTAATTCTGGAGTTTAGTGATGATTTGATTCACTATTTTGCAGGGTGTAATTTCCCATTGTCATGATGAAAAATAAGTATGTTATTATTCTTTTACTTGACTACCAAGTGTCTATGAGAAGTATTAACCTAGCATTTGATACAGGTATTTACTAATTTTAAATAATTCTTATACTATTACCATTTTTATTCTAATAAGTGTTATTATACTTTGAGTACAAATTTGCATTTACACTGTGGCCTTTGATAATTTTCTGAGGAAAGAGCTGGGTTTTAAGATGTTGGCAAAACCTTATTACTGCCATCCACAGATTTCTGAGCTTAGCTCTGCAAAATGGGACGGGTCAATGTAGTTCCTTTTTATAAAACTATTTCCCTACCCCATTTTCATTTATGGATTCTCATTTCTATCAGATGATCTGTTCATGAGATCAATTTATGCAAAATGCACTTCATTTAAATATCATGTTCATTTGATGTAATTAATCCAGAATTAAATTGGACTTGCACATTGCCTACATTTATCTTCACATTATGGTGAATGTTCCCTGGTTCAGATGATATAATAATAAGTATTTCAATAGAAACCTTTTTAATGAATAATCTTTTTATAGCAGAATGGTAAGAAGATGATAAATCATTCCATTCTGTTGCATGGAGGTCACAAAAATGGTTTTATTTGGTCATAGTATTATGGAGCATGTAGCAAAGGCCTTTGTTCTATAACTTTTGAGCTGTGGAGCACATTTATTTTGTTTTAAATGTGCCTTGTGGTTTGCTTTTAAAGGAGCAGTTTACTAAAACTGTTCATTAAAGGTTTTTAATTAGTAATTCAATTGCTTTTTTGTTTTAATTTTTTGCATATTTTGTTGTTTAATTATTGTCAGCAATCTTGAGTACTGTGTTGAGCCGAAAGCTGAATTGCTGCCACAGAGAGGAAGGGGTCAACCTATTTTCCAACGCACCTGAAGGCCAGACAAGGAATAATGGATGGAAGCTGATTAAGGAGAGATTCAACCTAGAAATAAGGATAAATTTTCTGACAGTGAGAACAATCAACCAATGGAAGAGCTTGCCTTTGGAAGTTGTGGGAGTTTCATCACTGGAGGCTTTCAAGAAGAGATTGGACTGCCAACTGTCAGAAATGGTGTAGGGTCTTACTTTGGCTTGGGGGCTGGACTAGATGACCTACAAAGTCCCTTCCAACTTCTGTTATTAATAGCTTGTATTGATTTTTCATACTTACATTGACTAGAAATGGACACTATCAAGGTTTGAACCCAGGTACAATTGACAGACCTAATAAATACATATTTGATTAAGCTGCATACGCATATGTGGCATCTCCTTGTTATATTTAGTTTGTTAAAGTGCATAAGCAACGTAAACAGTGGATTGCTGCTAAATCTGTGGTGGATAGTGGTCATTGAATATTCTAGAAACTGATTTAGAAAGAATTTGCAAATTGAGAAGATTCTTGCACAAAGAACAGTGGTTGTACAGATTCTTTGTGACAGAACAACTGGATATTTGGACAGGTTTTTTTTTTAAGGTATCTGTCTCTTTAGAGTTTTAGTCCTTGGGGTGTTAATAGAAATTGCCTTGCTCTGGAATGGTGTCTAATCTCCCCCAACTCCAACTCCCCAGTTTGATCTACAGCCCCTGGTATTCCTTTGGTTTTATTTAGGGTTGCCCTTTGCTGGCATTTGTTATTCCAGCCAGTAAATCTTATGAACTTTGGATATAGGAAACTTGCATATTTTATGCATTTCTTGCACTCCAGGGCATATTGGCTGGAGAGAAAGTATTTCAGCATTGTTAGTCTTAATCCATATTCTTGCTTTATAAATCACTATGTTGTATCATATCACACCAATATCCTTTTATATTATCCTTTCCAATTTTATGTTGGTCCATTCTCTTTGCTTGTGGGTTCTCCATCCAACTGTGAAGTTGTTAGAAATGGGAGAACCTCCGCAGTATTTTACTATAATTCCACTCTAATGTAGATTATAGATTTCTGTTTGTTTGGATGTTAGTTCATTGACACATGCCTTTCTTTCTTTCTTTCTTTCTTTCTTTCTTTCTTTCTTTCTTTCTTTCTTTCTTTCTTTCTTTCTTTCTTTCTTTCTTGAATATAAACATTAAAAAAACATTGAACGTGCTGGTCTTCTTTGACATACATTTCAGTCAAAACATTTTACATTAGAAAAAAATCAAAAAATACACACACACACACACACACACACAGATTTAAGCTTTGTATCTTTTTAGTTTTTTTCTTATACCTCAGGTATGAGGTATCACCTCTTTTCTGTTTCATCTTAAATTCTTATTTCAGTTTTGTGAACTCCCTTTCATGTCCCTCCAATAATACAATTTATTCCATACTTTTATAATATATTGATTTATCCTGTTCTTTCCATTCTAGTGTCAACCTATCCATTTCGACACATGCCTTTCTTTATTATTTACTGTACTATGATTGGCAGTGGCTCTTCAGGGTTTTCTCATTGTATTGGAAGGTGCCGAAATGTATAAAATACGTGACTTCAGATGTGGCATGGCCCCCAGTAACTTAGTACCCAATAGCTCATATCTTATTGATAATAGTCAGTGTGGAACTCCCTCTCTCTTCCGGAATTATTTCTTACTCTGTTTTCTTTATTACTTTAATGGTGAACCTCATCATAGTAGGGCAAAGATGGTAGACTTTTCTGTCAACATCATATAATTCTTCTAATTTACTATTAAAATAGTCTTTGAGGAGGTTGAGCTCAGAAACATTTTTTTTCCAGAAAAAAAGGAATTTTGGGACTGTCCACATTGCAATCATGAGCTTTAGTACAAAATTAAGACATTCGTCTATGCTGATTAGCTTTGCTTTGGAAATTAATTTAAAATATTGTAAGGTTTGAATGTTATGGGAAACAAAAGCATTTTTAATCATTTAGAAACTTCAAGACCTTTGAAAAACATTTCTAGGGAACTGTATGTAACAAACACTCATTTTCTTGATTACTTGAAAATATTTGATTTTGATTTGATTTTCAGATATTTTGTAAAATACATTTGCTTTGTAAGGTGGGCATAAGAAAGCTCAGAAATGTTTTATCAGTTAAGCAAACAGATTCACTATTATTAAAAGTCCCTAAGCATAGATCCCTTTTATCTATATCCTTTCTGCCTTAACGGTTTCTGTGCAGGTTTTTAATACTGAATGGACATTCCTTCTGTTTCCTGAAGCATCTTGTCTTTGTTTGAGGATAGTATTTCTTCCTTTCATTAAGCTTATAAGAGTTTCTTAAAAGTGAATGAAAAGAATTATTGGTATTTCAGGAATCTATGAATAGCTATTTCATAATAAAGGGCTTAAAAAGGAGGGGATTTGTTTTCTTTGTAATCTGATTTTTTTTTAGTGACAATACTGAGCCCTTAATCTTTCCTGCATTTGGCTAACATTTGATATTCTGCCTTTGCAAACTTTGCATAGACTTTGCTGAGAAGTAGAAATGGTAGAAATGCCATTTTCATCTGCTGCCCCCCCCCCAAAAAAATCCTGAATACAGAGTTCAGATTCATTGAAAGTTCAGAGTCTTTAAACATAAATGTTCATGGAGCTTTTATAGTGGTGTATATCATTGTCATTATTATTAAAGGCATATGAAAGTCAATAAAGTAATGGAAACAGGATGCTTTTCATTTTTACTAAAACAATTGTTTGGGTATACATTTACCTATGCGGTTGAAATTTAGAGAGCTAATTTTGATTCCGATAAGTTTGTATGCTTTATTAACTTTGTAAAATGCAGTTAATTTGCTTGATTAGTTTATGATAAATAGGCAAAATATCCTTTGGCTTGAATTTTCACCCCAAAGTGATTCTCTCTTTCTAAAAGTATCTGAAAGTTATTAATGTAGTTGAAAAGAACCAGAGTAACAAAACTGGAGGCTTTTTGTAGAAGAATAAGATCCATGTGATTCTGGAAAAGAAGCATTAATGACGGGAAGTTAAATTTCCCCTGTTGGTAATATGAGAGACGTGACTTAAATTAGGATTTATCAACTTAGTTTCAAGTTATTTTTTTCCAAGAAAAATAAAATAACCTAAGAAGATTAACAGTATGTTATCTATATGTTATGATATTATTGTAATATGTAATTGTACAAAACTATAAGAAGGACTAAGTTTCCATCAAATGATTATATACAGTAGTTCTTGCATTTCTTTGCCTGCTTGATAATACAAACATCTGCCTTTGTAAAATGAGCAAAATTGTTTCCAATTGTGTAGATAATTCTGGGCCTACTAGGCAAAGTCTGGCTGAAAATAAAAAGAAGGCGAAATAAATCCTACAAACAAACAATGTTAAACTACCTTTTGCTGTTGCCAAGTCTATCTGTATAGATAATTGTTTTAAGAGTATGGTTAATCACTCAAACCCATGTTATTTCAGCTAGAATTGGATTCTCCCATTTTAGTAAAGATTAAAAGCAGTATTTCTATGTACAGGGTTGAGATTTTCTGGCCATGCCCACGCCCCATTTGGCAAAGGGGGAAAAAGTCCCAATATGTCACGTGATGCCACCATGATGACGTAAGTTTGACACCCCTGGGATAAGGCAATTTAAAAAGATAGATGAGGCACTCAGAATCACTGCTTTTTTCACTTTGGCATTTATCAATTCAGTCAAATCAGGTCTACTGTTGAAATTGCATCACTTAAAAGCACTAATAATACTCTTTTGAATTTGCCTAATATACAGATTTCTTTTATTTTTTTTACTGAAGCAGTTTTTTCAGAAGAATTAAACAGTACAACTTTGAACTAAAGAAGAATAAAGGAAAATAATAAGTGAAAAGGAAATAGAGAAAAAGAAATAGGAAAGAAATAGATTCTAAAGAAGTGCTTCCAAATACATTTATATTTTTTTATTCTCTCTCTAAGGTTACATCATATTTTCTTCTTTCCATAAGCTTCCTTAGTCTTCAAACCCATAAATCACAAATTCATTTTTCTCTGTTTTCAACTCAAAGTCCATAAGGGCTTACTGTCACTAATAAATATAGTTGTTGATCTTTTTCTAATCAAACAAGTAATTTTACCATTTGTCTTAGTTCTATTGTTTTTACCAACCAATCCTCAGATGTTTATATAATAACAGGAACACTTAGACTTATATATCACTTCACAGTGCTTTATAACCCTCTCCAAGCAGTTTACAGAGTCAGCATATTGCCCCCAACAATCTGGGTCCTCATTTTACCCACCCGGAAGGATGGAAGGCTGTCAACTTTGAGCCAGGTGAGATTTGAACTGCTAAATTGCAGGCAGCCGGAAGTCAAGTAGCTTGCAATACTGCATTTTAACCACTTCATATACAGTATTTTCCGGACGCATCAGAATATAAGCTGCACCCACTAAATTTTAAAAGAAAAAACTATTTTTACATATATTAGCCGCACCAGAGTATAAGCCGCAGATATATATATATATGTTGTGAAATGAGTTATTTACACATAAAGAGAAGAATGCGCTTCGCATGTGGCCAGACGTCTCCAACGTCTCACCATTGATTCATTTACACCAAGCTCACGTGCAGCAGCTCTATTTCCTTCCTGGATAAACAGATTGATTGCTTTCAACTTAAAAGCTGCATCATATGCTTCTCTTCGTGTACTTTCCATGATGAAGGTGTGAAAAATATTTTGCGTTCATGCGTGTCGTGCTGCTTGCGTCGAGTGCGCTAAAAACTACCGGTAGCGTCTTCTTCTTTGCATTGACCTCTTGCATCTGTTACGTTTTTTGCGCCCCCTGATGGCAGTTAGCGAAGAAAAATCTATGGATAAGCCGCATTGTTGTACAAGCCGCAGGGTTCAAAGCATGGGAAAAAAGTAGCGGCTTATAGTCTGGTAAATACAGTAACATATAGTGTTACAGCAGTAAATACATAAAACAATAATCTTCCATGGTTCTTATCTATTTTTTTTTTACTTAGAAAAATGTAAGTTGCATGGAAAAATGAACTGGATAAACTCAAATGAAAATATTAATCAAAGGAATTTCTCACAGATCCCTGGGACTTTCAAACTGATTATAGAAAAGGCAGGATCTTTAATAATTACTGATATCGTGTTATAATTGCATCCAAAATTTATTTGCATTCTTTGCTTAAGGCAGGATAAAAATCAAGCTATTTATCAAACTAAAACTAAATATATAGACTTTTCCTCCCTGCTTTTTTGAAATTACAAAGAAGATTGATTATGATACCAAAATACAATTTACTCTAGTGATTAGTTAAAGGATTACTTGTCAGTTAGGATGCAACACCCACCTATATTCTGCAAAAACTATGGGCTTTTGAATTTAGATTCAGATCAAGGTTTAAGTTACAGATTAAATAGCTGTCCAGACAAAATACTTGTATCTAAAAAATTAAAAATCCATAGAGGATGTGGTCCTAATTGGAACAACTAGAATTAGGCAAGAATGTGCCAGCTTGTCAGTTTTCTAGAATTCTTCCCCAAAATTGTTTTATAAAAAGTTGAAGTGGAAGAAAATCCAGAAATATGTAGTTCAGTATCATCTAAGACAGTGTTGGTAAACTGAATGCATTTGTTAATGAGAAATAAATGAGCCAATTCAGATATTCCATTCAAATTTAAGAACAGGAAAACTATAGATAATCTAGGCATGATAGCTCAAATATTGCACCAAATATTAGTCCAACTTTATATCTAGAGTTGTATTTTAGTGGAAAGTTCTTTGAGGTGTAGAGCAGGGCAGAAAGCTTGAGTCCTCCAGCTATTTTGCTCTGTAACTTCCACTATCTCTTGATGTTAGTCATGCTTGCTGAGTTTGTACAAAACAGCTGGGTTGCACCAATTTGTTTGTTCTTAGAACATTGGAGGAGAAATCTGTATTTCCATAGATTGGGGAATATATGCCAGTAAAAGATTGTAGTCAGTCCCTTTTCTTTTAACTTAATTCTGACACCTACTTTTCTCCTTTCTTGGGGCACAGCCACTTTATAAGATTTTTTGAGTGTTTGTTTGTAGAAAGGGTTGAACTCAGCTCAAGTATTACATGTGATTGTATGATCCACAATCAACAGTGAGGTCTAAGCTGTCCTTAATCTTCATTTTATGCATGAGCAAGGAATGTTCAGAAATCCAGGTTTATTGTGTCTGTATGTTTACAAATGTGTCAATTTAAATGTTTTTAAAATGTGTTAATTTAGCCTTTGTAAATAAGCGGGCAAAACTGTTCTGAGCTAACAGGGCTTTTTCTTTTCTATGTGTGTCAATCCTATCACATATACTCTTCCCACGTTTTCCTAGCATGATATTTTTAGCAGAGTTTCCTCTTTGTTATATTTCAAGCAAACCATCTGAACCATCTGTAGTACAGGCATGATTTCCTTAATTTCTTATCTACATTTCCCTTAATCTCATTTTCCCAAAATGCATGGATCGTGAATGGACAGTCTTCCTTTGATTGTAGGTCAGAGTCAACCTTCTTTAGAAAGGCACACTTAAGGGAATGGTAATACAGAGTGGACAAGGCCAGACTGTGTATTTTGTGTATTTCCTGAATTTCTTGAAGGAAGGAAAGACATGGAATGTTTGTTTGTTTCTTGCTAATTATGCAGGCTTCAATCTGAATCGGTCACTGGGACCAGAGGTTTTGTCTTCCAAGCTTTTGGATTCATGCTGGAGCCCATCCTCAAGGAACTTATCTGTGTGCTTTGGGCTGTTCTGTGTGTGGTAGCTTTTTAGATGTAAATTGGGGTGTTGGTGGCAGGCTATTAACTCCTTGGTGATAGCTTCCTTGTGCTGTCAAGCCCCTTCCCCCTTCTTAAAGTACTTGATAAGCTGGGGGTAAATCAACATTCCTTTTCACACCTAAAAAAAAACAGGGACCTGTTTCCCAGGCTTCAATCACTTTCCTGGCTGTTTTAGTGCCTATTCCTCCAACAATATGAGTAGCAATTCCTAATTATCTTAAGATCTAAGATATTTGATTTTGGTGTGACCCTACTTCAACTGCTACCATTTATTTTTGATAATGATAACGAGACAGATCTTCAGAGATTTGCAGGCCATACTTTATGGCTTTGGCACTTCTATTTTCCTATAATATGTTCTTATATTTAAACAACAATTTTGTTGCTGTTGCTGCTTGATTGTTCATTTAGGCTTTGGATTCACAGTATTAACTTCAGCAGAAACTTCACAACAACTTGCTAAATATTTGCCTTTCAGAAATCATCAGTATCAAGAAGGAATGTTCTTCCAACATTAATGAATTGTTTATTTTAAACAATGTTATTCAAATCTTATACAAAAAACAAACAACAGAAAAAAATGGAAAAGAATGGTAATAAAAATATCTTTTTACAAAGTTAATAATATTTTACACAACATCATTAAATAAGCGATCAGAATTCATGTTAAATAAAAATACCGTGTTTCTCCAACAATACGGCCTCCACCAATAGGAAGCCCCATCATGATTTATTTCCAGAAAATCAAATTAAGC
>BHEV01080528.1:0-25245 GCA_004319985.1 Emydocephalus ijimae
TATTCCAAAATGGCTCATGCAAGCTGCCTCCCTGACTGAGTCGGGGTATGTGGAGTGGGGGGGGGGGAGAGGGAGAACACAGAGTAGCAAGATTCTATGATTATAGCCAAGCTCAATAAATGGAATTCTAGTCTTTCTGTGGAATTGATTTCCTGGTCTGGTTTATTGGACTGACTATCAGAGTTGGAAAGGATAGAAAAATCATTTGGTGCCACCTGCTCCATGAAGAATCAATTAAAGGATCTCCGACACATGGTTGTCCAGATTCTGTTTGAGGAATGGAATGGAAGGAGAATAGGAAGGAGAATAGGAAGGAGAATAGGAATAGAATGGAATGGAATGGAATAGAATAGAATAGAATTTGAAAATAGAATTTGAAAATAGAATAGAATAGAATAATATAGAAATTAGAATAGAATAGAATAGAATAGAATAGAATAGAATAACATAGAAATTAGAATAGAATAGAATTTTAGAATAGAATAGAATAGAATAGAATAGAATAGAATAGAATAGAATAGAATAGAAAATATGAGCCAGACTCGACTGGAATAGAAAGAATAGAATAGAATTAGAATAGAATAGCAGAGTTGAAAGGGACCTTGTAGGTCATCTAGCCCAACCCCCTGCTCAAGCAGGAGACCATACATCATTTCTGACAGATGGCAGTCTAGTCTCTTCTTGAAAGCTTCCAGTGATTAAGTTCCCACAACTTCTGAAGGCAACTTCTGTTCCATGGGTTGATTGCTCTCACTGTCAGAAAATTCCTTCTTATTTCCAGGTTGAATCTCTCCTTGTTCAGTTCCCATCCATTGTTCCTTGTCTGGCCTTTGGGTGCTTTAGAAAATAGCTTGACCCCCTTCCTCCTCTCTGTGGCAGCCCCTCAAATATTGGAAGACTGCTATGATGTCTCCCCTTTCTAGCAGAGGAGAATTCTCCAAGTGACTGCTTTTGGACTGGGATGATGATTGTTCAATCAAGGAAATTCCTCCCACCTTCAACTTGCTTCTTTGTAACTTAACTCACTGATTCCAGTCCTGCCTAGAAGCAATAAAGAATAAATCTACTCACTCTTCGATTCAATGAACTTTCAGCCATTTGAAGATGGCTGCCCTATTATCGTACAATTGTCTTTTCTATAGATTCAACAGCCAAGAGTCACAAACCATTCCACAGCATTACCCAGTTTTAATCAATTTGTCAAAGAATGCAATCAAGTTTGTTTGGCATGGTCTGTTTTTGAGGCACAAATGTTGGCTTCCCATCATAGGCTTGCTTGTTTCTAGATCTTCCCAGCTCTATTCCTTGATTATCTTCTGCAGGATCTTCCCAGGCAATGATGTCAACAACCTCTAGCGGAGAAGCTCGTAGTTTCCTGTGCCTCACTGTGAAAGATGGGGATTTGTTGCCTTAGGCCTTCCAGGAATTCTCGGCGATTCCTGAGCAGGGCTGTCTAGGTTTTTTTTTGTGGCCTGGAGTATTTTGGGCTGCAGGACCTGCATTCATCTCACTAAGCTCCTTCTGGCATCTCCTTGCCAAGCCAATGCAGCCCTTCCCTTCTTCTCCCAGGGGCAGAATGTGACCAACCAGGGCTCCATTTCCTTCTGGGAAAGGATTGGTGCAAAACAAAAGGTCCTCACCCATTATTTCTTCTCCACTTTCTCCTGACATCAACCCAGCCTGCTTTGACTTGTCTTTTTTAGCAGACAGCCTTGCATCCTTGCCCTGCCCTTACCACTTTCTATTGAGGGACGATCGAGAGTATCCTGTCCTATCGCATTACAGTCTAGTTTGGAAGGTCAGAGCATATAAGTGATGCTTGCGTTCTCTGTCAATGACTCTGCCTAGGCTGCAGACAGACGTTTTAGCTGGAGGACATCCTGATTGCCTTCTTTTGGTAGATGAGCCTGTTGATCTGCAGACTTGTCCCTGGCTCTCTTGCTTTCACCTGATCCTCTGCTGCACCCATTGTGCACCTATGCACCTGCAGAGCATTTTTCTCTTGCTGCTTCAACAATGGAGACAATGAATGGGGACTTCTAGATGACCTAGACAGGGATGTTTTCCTTCCAGGTGCAGTACCGGCAGCTATTCCAAATGGTGATTGTATTAGGAATGAGTGGGACCCTCCTTATTGGCTTCCAGGTCTCTGTGATCACCTATCTATCCCAGGTAAGCCACATAAGCTTTTGCAACTCAGTATGTGCAGTCCCAAAGCACAATATGGCCCCAAGAGATCTGGGAAGGCCTCCATTAGGAGGCAAAGTATTCCATTTATGCAGCTGAACACAGAGATTTCTAGCCACTCTCCTTTCCTCTTGGCATCCTTCTCCAGCTGCACCCTGCTGCCAGAGTCATTCAACTGTTGCTTCTGCTGGGCCAAAGATCACCTCTCGTGGGCAGTTCTGTCAGCACAATATATGCCACCCATCCTCCTTTCAGTCATCAGATCAGGGAGGCCTAGGGGTGACATCCTGCCTCCATGATCATCATGCCTCCATGCACAAGCTTTCATGTGACTTTTATCCAGGGCAGGGGGCAGAAATTTCTGTTTTTTATATAATGAATATCCTGTGTGGTAGAGAGTTTGAACCCCAGAGAATAACAGCTGTCCAGCCACCACTTTGATGAGTCCCAGTAAGGTTGCAACTGGGGATGCCTTCCTATGGGCCAATGGGACTGAATGGTTACTAAAATCTTCTCTCTTCATAGTGTGGTGGCTTGTTGGCTGCTGGCCCCTTTGGCAGCTGAATCAGATGAGGAAGGGGTGTGGGAATCAAGGCAACCTGAGAGTTCCAAGAAGGGGATGGAACTGCCAGAGATAGAGACACAGGCAGAGCCTGGGCTGTCCATCAGCCCTCAGATGGAGAGTCAACAGCTCCCAGGTCTGGAGGTGGCTGATGAGGAAGAGGAGGAAGAGCTGGATCCAGTGCCTGATGCGCAGATGCACAGAAGGCAGAGGAGAGGAGAGCAGGGGAAATCTATGGGCCGGTCCTTGGGACGGAAGAGCCACTGCTGCTAACGAAGTTGCACCCTAGCTCTGGGGATAAAAGGCAGGGGGCAGAGATGAATAGGTGTGGCAGATAACTATTCATCTCCCTGATTGTCCGCCGCTGATAGTCTGCACTTCCGAATCCTGTCTGGAAGTTATCAGAATTCTTGGAATCTGCAGCACTTTCTGGGCACGTGTGTATATGTGTGTGTGTGAGAGAGAGAGAGGGAGGGAGGGAGGGGGAGAGAGAGAGAGAGAGACGGAGAGAGACTCCCCTGATGTGTTGGGCCAGTTCAAGGGGAAAGAGATCGAGCGTCACTTTCCACAGGACTTAGAGACTTCGTAGCCTGCTGTGAGAAAGTGGCTGCTGGCACTCCTAATAAAAGGAACGTTTCGTTGACCACAAAGGGGCTTGTCGTGTTTGGGAGCCAGATCAGAGCACATGGGCATCCAATGAGTTCAGGGATACTAAAGGGCTAGTGACACAAAGCCCATGATTTTATAAATAGTATCTTCACAATAATGCATTTGGCAACAGAACAACAAATTCTGAGATCAGGCAGCCACATTTCTTCCCTTACAGAGAATCTACAGGTAGTCCTTGATCTACAACCATTCCAAGTTAGGACAGAGCAGAACAAATGGTGGTTACAGTCCTTGGATGCCTGGTCATTCCAACACCCGAATAATCTCATATCATGATCTGGGTGCTTGGCAACCCTTGTGCACTTTCAACTGGTTGCCAAGCATGCAGCAATCACTTGCTCACCATCTGCAAACCTTCTGGTTGGCTTCCCCAGAAAATCAGCGAGGAAGCCAAGTGGCGTGGATAGATAACTCCCACCTGTGCACCCTCCCCCAGCTTCTCTGTGCACACTGGACATTTGCACACCCCACACACCGTTGCACATCCTCAGTGTACCTTTGTGCAACTTCCCCAAACTACATAGTGCCTCCTGTGCACTCCCACAGGCCCTCCACAACACAGGTGGCATGCACACCCTTGCACCCTTGAGCACTCTCTCTGATCTCTGATAAAACCAAAGAACTGATTATGGACTTCAGGAAACATGGACAGGACCACACCTCATTCATCATCAACGGAGAACGAGTGGAAACTGTCCCTACGATCAGATTCTTTGGCATCCATATTTCAGCTGATATCTCCTGGTCCCCTAACACCAAGGCGATAGTGAAGAAGGCTCAGCAGCGGCTGGACTTCCTGCGGGTTCTCAGGAAGAACAATCTGGATAAGAAGCTGTTGCAGGCTTTCTATAAAGCCTCTGTGGAGAGCACTCTGACGTATTGTCTGGGTGTGTGGTATGCAGGCTCCACACTTGAGGACAGGAAAACTGTACAGAGGGCGATAAACACAGCTCAAAAGATCATTGGTTGCCCTCTGCCCTCCCTGGAAGACTTCGCCAGGTCCCGTTGCCAAAGCAAGGCCATTATAGAAGACCTCTCACACCCTGGCAATCATCATTTTGACCTGCTGCCATCTGGATGGCGTTTTAGGTCAATAAAATCCCACACCACTAGACTAACAAATAGTTTCTTTCCCTGGGCCATCCGAACCGCAAATAAACACGAAGTCACTACCTCATTAAGATGTGAAAAGATGTGAAATCTCAATACCCCATTCAGATGTATAATAACATATTACAGTACAATCCATCTCTTGTGTATTATACTCGGCTAAGCGTTACAGTCACTGTTGGATGTATATTTTGCGGATATTCGTGGATATTGTACTCTCAAATTGCAAAGGGAGACGTGGGTACTCTATCTTTCTTATCTTCATTTTTAAGTGCTTTGGTTTTATTGTATTGCGAACAGTTGCTGGGATGAGTCCACAGTTTCATTGTACCTGTAAAATGACAATAAAGTTCTTCTAATTCTAATTCTGCTTGGCAGCCCTCATGCCCCCCTATACACCCCCCCACACACACACATTCTTACATACCTTTCCCCAACCAAGGCACTCTCATGCACCCCTGTGCACCCTCCCTGACTCACACAGCACCACTTGTGCAAACCCTCATACTCACCCACACATACCCAAATTGTGCAGCATCTCTTGCGCAAGACCTCCCTGTATAACACCTCTCGTGCATCACCTCCCTCCTTTTTTCAACTCATGTGTGCCTTTTGTACGCCTTCCCCAATCCTCCCCACCCCTCCCTACTGCACCCAGCATGGCAGGCACTTCCCTAACTGGGCCTGGGAGTTGCAGTTTCCTGCCAGATTCTCCAGCTGACTTTTCTGGTTGGGAGCCAGCAAAAAGTTGCCTTGAGAAGGAAATATCAACAGCTGCTGTCCTTAAGGGATGCAGTTAGACAGTATTTCACCACCAATTGCTGAGCAACTGAAATCCGGATCCAAATTGTGCTTGTAAGTCAAGGACTACCTGTAGTGACTTCATATATTTGTGACTCTTATTGTTAAGCTCTGCGCATGGGCGCAAGGAACGGAGACGAGACGGTGAACAGTGAACTTCAACTCTTTATTAATCATTGTGGAACAGAGCAAAAACCCTAAGGCAGCAACAGCCCTTTTATAGGCAAGCTGCTGATCTAGGAACCAATGAGAAACGTGGAGCGTTAACCCCCTTAACCAATGAGAGTGGTTCATTCACAGCCAATCAGATTCTCCTGAACGGACCAATCCGATATCACTATTATCGGCCAATCAGAAGAGCAGGGCTAGAACCCTGCTTTTTCCAAAGGTTTGATAAAACTTTATTGAAGCGTTTTATTAGTTCATAACACTTATAGCCAGGGAATAGAATAAAACAATTCTCTTTATAGAGGCGATATTTTGCCTTAGTGATGTCTCCCTTTTTCCACTTTTTTTTAACTTGTCCTTTTCGTCGCCCAGAACGGATCCACTGCGCATGTCCACGCACCTCCCGCCAGCCAGCCGATCGTCAGGTATCTGCTGCGCATGCCTGTGGGAGCATGTGGGAGATGTATGCCCAGGCACAGGGGAGCGGGGCACGCACAGGGGTCGCATGTGCAGAGCCACGCAGCACACGGGAGTCACGCACACATGCGCAAAGGCACACGGTGCGCACAGGGAGTGGGGGTGTCCCGCATGCATTGCATTATGGGTATAGGCAGACACACTTTTGGCAGGCGACGAGGAAAAGGTGAGCCATCCCTGCCCTCCCCCATTCCAGGCAAGCGTCTGTCCAGTCTCTTTGTCAGTCTGTGCTCCATTCAAAATCCAAGAAAGAAATACTTAGACTCCATAAATTAGAGGAAATAAATCTTTTACTGAAAGTTGAAGTGGTAGCTTCAGGTAAAATTCTGAATCTAAGAAATTAGGTGTGCAGATCACATATACAAAGGGATGGAATTGTTCCCACCCCCCCAAAGTTCAAAAGATCCTTCCAATCAAAAGTTCTGGATATGGTCACGTGGGTGGATATGGTCATCTTCAGGTGCTGATGAGGCCTCTGTCCATTGACCTTGACATATTTTGATAAAGATTTGCAGTTGCCCAGAGAAAAGAAAGGCTAAGCAAGGAATAGAAACTTAAGAGCAGGAATTTATACTCCCCCGCCACTTCTCATTTATACAACACAAGAATGTAACACCTCCAGCTCTCTTCCCAGACGCAACCCCTTCCCCCCATTCCTTATAGCAGCCGAAAGATGCAAAACAGGAGAAAAGATCTTGAAGGCTGACACTCTTCTTAAAAGCCTCCAGTGATGAAGCACCCACAACTTCTGAAGAGAAGGAATTTAACACTGAACTAATCTGTATTCATATACAATTTTGTTTTTAAGTTTTTAATGCTTAATGTAATTATAATCTATATGTTGTTTACATTGTATAATCTCAAATGTATCCTATATTTTATTGTATGTCACCAATAAAAAACATTAAAAACCTCTTTATTGAAATAAGCCATTTTCTGTATTGACACAATATATGCATTCATGAACCATCCAGGCTATCGAGATTCATATAATGTACAATACATGAAAAACTGATCCAGGTTGTGTTATTTTCCATGATGTGCCACCAGCCTGGCAGCTGAACAGACTCTCGCTTGTTTTCCTAGGACATCAAGCGTTTCATCAATGAGACGTGGCTCCAGCGGCATGGTGTGTCTCTTCCGCCAGACAGGCTGGCCGTGCTGTGGTCCTTCATCGTCTCCATCTACTGCCTGGGGGGTCTTCTGGGCTGTTTATGGAGTGGATCGTTGTCTGTGAGATATGGAAAGTATGGCTTTTTCTCAAGATGAAGTTCGTTTCTTGTCTTATAGCTGTGAGATTTCCTCACATAGGTTGATGTCAGTGACTAAAGAATTGGAAGAGTTCTCATTTTCCCTCCCACTTCACCTTAATAGCAATAGCAAGGGCGCTTAGACTTATATGCCGCTTAAGGTTGCTTTAAACTGCTCTCTAAGAGGTTTACAGAGCCAGCCTCTTGTCACCAACAATCTGGGTCCTCATTTGACCAACTTCGTAAGGACGGAAGGCTGAGTCAACCTTGAGCCTGGTGGGATTTGAACTGCCAAATTACAGGCAGCAGAAGGACCTGCAGTACTACACCACTGCGCCATCAAAGCTCTTAAATGAGCTTAAGTTGCAGAGAAATCACTCAACATGGTTAATACGCATGTGATTGGAGTCTCTAATTAATACCTGATTGTGGTTTATTTCAGAAAGAAAACTTTTACTTGCAGCAACTTTATTATAATTGTGGGAGCTCTTCTTATTGGTTCCAGTAAGATGGCCGGATCTTTTGAAGTTATTCTGATGGGCCGTTTCCTTTATGGCATCAGTGCAGGTATGATGGAGAGGGGAGGCAGGCTTTGGACCCTCGGGGAAGCCAGATGCACCCCCTAAATCAGAAGGGACAGGGGGTATGGGGGAGACCCTTTGATCCCAGTGATTCTTCTCTTGAAGGACTCTGCCTGAATATCCACGGGCCCTATCTTGGCGAAATTTCCCCCAAGAAGTTCCGAGGGTTGACCACCACCACGGCAGCCATATTTTTCTCTCTTGGAAAAGCCTTGGGTCAAATCTTGGGCTTAAGGTAAGCTCACCACCCAGGAGGAGCCTATCCAGCCAGACAGGGCTCTTGTCCTTCCACCCTTCATTCCCACTGAACGATGCCCAGCCAAGGACTTTGGCTGTCCTGGGCTGCAGTTCTCGCACCTGCTCGGCCGAAGAGAGAGCTGGTCTTCTCATGTCCTTTAGACCGATATGAAAACTCACTCTGAGGAACAAAATTGCTCTCCCTTTTGGGGTTCTCCAGGGGTCCTCGGTTCAGGCTGCAATGATGGGAAGGAGACTTGGCTTTCTTTGGTCAAAGAGATGGTGCTGGCTTCGCCTCCTTCACTTTGCCTCCCTCCAGTCATCCAAACCCTTCCAAAAGAACAACGGTGTCTCTTTCCTCCTCCCACCCTCCATATCTCTCCTCAGAGAACTTTTAGGCACCGAGGTCCTGTGGCCCCTTCTGTTGGCCTTGTGCGGCTTCTCGGCCCTGCTGCAGCTGCTGCTTCTGCCATTCCTCCCGGAGTCGCCCCCGTACCTCCTGATACAAAGGAAAGACACGGATGCCTGCCGAAAAGGTGAGCCATGTCTTCTCCTGCAGGAAAGGACCTCTTTGTGCTTAGCTGAAGGTGGCCATTTAACGCCACCCGGAGTTGCTTTCCATGGCATGGGCAGCCATATAAATGTGACTAATAAATAAATACAAAAATAAGGGTGATGTAAGTAAGGAGGAATTAAATAAGGCCAGAACAGAGATACGTAAAAGACAGCTATTGCCATGTTCAGTGGTGAACCAGGCTTTTCAGCCAGGCCAGTCACAACTTTTCAGTGGCGACCTGTTGGTGTCCTTCAGTAGCCCCAGATGGTGGGCTGACTGGTGGTGGGCTCACAAGCAGTCGTGCTTTCTTTATGTTGGCTTTCTTCTCACTCGAATGCCTTATTACCGTGCTGTTGGTACATTGTCTTGAACTCGAATCATGGAAATCAAGAAAACATCCATGAAACCAAGCAGAGACCAATAGGTTTTACTTAGGAAACAAAGATCATATTTTGGGCATGTCTGGCTTGGTAATAATGCCAATACAAAATATTGTGGAATACAATTAACAGTTGTTGATTTAAAATTATTAAGAATCATCACTGCGACCATACTGTTAAAAAAGGCAAATAGTAGGTTGCATCCAAAGAGTTTTGAAGAAGCAAAGTAACGGTTCCATTTTATTCTGTGTTGCTGACACCTTGGCTTCTGCCTTCAGTTCTGGCACAAGAAGGACTCAGAGAAACAGGAATTACTTTTAAAGAAGCACAAAATGGATGATCGGGGACCTATAACTAAGTACCAAGAGAAAGGAAAGGAATTGGGATTTTGATGATGACGAGGCCGAAAATTATGACGATTAGACAACTTGCTAACTCGCCTTTCCTGTGGGAAAAGCTGCAGTTGATGAACAGCATCTCTCTTAATTTTATTCTCAAACTTAAGTATGTTTTTTTTAAGGAGGAAAGTTGAAAATGTTTGTCAGGAATGCTTTTCAGGAAAGAGAAAAATCCCCATTGATGGTAATGTATGCCAGCGAATCAAAAAGGAGGGGTATGCAAAGCAATTCCTGTTTGCTCCTCTTACTCACTGGCTAAAATAGAAAGTAGGAATGGTAGTTGTATTTCTGTAGCGGTTTTAGTATTGAAAATGCCCTGATGTTTGGAGCAACAGGGCTCTGCATATGAAAATGGACATCTGGGTTAAATGTGCCTCAGCAGAGCAAGAACCACAGTCCAGAAATTCAAATTAAGAGACTAAATCATCCCACCCACCCACCTTGGAGTGCAGGAAAAAAATAACAGCACCCTCTCTGGCTAGGAACAAAATGGAGGAGGGGACAGTTTGACACTACCAGATGCTGGAAAGAAAACCTGTGGCCCAATCTATGAAAATTACCCTAACAATGTAACAGGCTGCAATTCAAAAAGCCAAATTCCTTACATCTTTATACATTGACTTGATTTAGTTGAGTCTATTAAGCTAAAAAAAAAAAAATCTGACAGCTAGAACTAGACCTAGCCTTTTGGAGTTACAAAAATCCAAATGACCACTAAATGGCTGCAGAGAGCAAATTTCGCTGTCATCCAATGATCATACAGGTTTTGCAGTTGTGAAAGTGACTTTAGTTAGACCGTGGTGGTGATTTTTCTTTGCTTTTTGATGCTTTCAAGTTAGCATTGATTCCTGGCAATTGCCTGGGCCAGTCCCTATAGCAAGGGTCTTCCAACTTGAAGGCTTTAAGACGTGTGGACTTCAATTCCCAGAATTCCTCATCCAGTCATGTTAGCTCAGGAATTCTAGAAGCCCACAATCTTGCCAAGTTTGAAGACCCTTGCCCTATAGTTTTCTCTACTCCTTTTGAAAATTGAGGTGATATTTGTTCTCCCCTAGTTTTTTGGGATTCCCTCCCCCCCCCACCACCATCCAGGGCTTGTCCAATTGCTTAAGATAAGCAAGTGAATCTGCCAGAAACCATGAAGAACCTAAAGCCCATTTTGTCACAGTATCAAATATGTAGCTCTACTTGCCAGATGATATATAGTTACAAAAATGTATAAGGAAATTTTATTTAAAATGTTATCATGGTTTTGAGGATTTGTTTTTTTTTTTTTAAATCTGATTAATACTGTAAGTATTCAGAATCTCCACAGATATAACAGCCGGTAAAGTGTGCTTTAAACAAAAATCCAAATCATCCAATATGATCATCATCTTCTTTTAACAACCCCATAATCCCTTGCATCGGGGTGGAGTCTGAGCAACTGAATGGAGCTGTGTGTTTACTGGCCAGATGCCCTTCCTGTTGCCAATACAGAGGTTTTTTTTCAGAAGATATATTCTCAGTGCGCCCCGAGAGAGAAAGATCTGTCTCTACCTGGGATTCAACTCACAGTCTTCTGAATGTGAGGCAAGAGTTCCACTTCTAGGTCACCGCACCACATTGGAAATGATCGAATATGATGCTATTTCAAAATACAATTCCAATTCTGTCTAGAAACACCCAGGCACAGGAAACCACAAACAGGAGTTGGATTCAAAGCACTAAGAATTTATTCAGCTACCTATACACAAAAATCTGATCTACTAAATGGTCAAGCGAAATTGGTGCTCGATAAGGATCAGTGGGATTTACAGGGAGCTGAACATGGGTCTCTTGTGGCTATACAGCAATTCCAAGCTAATGACTCATTTAACCTTCACCTCAGCTACTCATCTCGAGTACAGACATTTCTCTTGTTGAATCAGCTAAATGTGATTTTTTTTAAAACCAAAATTGAATTGTTCTTTTCTCCCTTCCCCCAAAGCAATGAAAGACCTCTGGGGTGAAAGACATCCGCAAATGGAAATCGAGGAGGCATTGAAAGAGATGGCCATTGCAGGCTCCAAGAACTTAAGTATCTGGGAAGTGGTGAGACAACCCAACTTGCGATGGCCGTTGCTTATTGCCATTCTGCTAGTCACAAGTTTGCAGCTCTGTGGCCTGAGTGCAGTTGAGTAGAACTATTTGAAAACAGCTAAGAAAGTGACCTTTCCTTCGGGTTTTTTGATGTTGCTGTTTGTAGTCTTAGTACCGCTGCTGCCTTCCTCTTTGTGCTCCATACATAGGTAGTAGTTGCTGAGGTAATTCCCCGTTAGGAGAATGAGCGCATACAGGGAGATGTATTTGAGAGTAGTGTTTGAATAATACACATACAGCACACAGATACACTGTACAGTAAATGTAGGTTTTTACTTCCAGAAACGTTAAGCAAAGTCCAAAATAGGCAGTCCAAAAGTCATTCACAGATAAATCAGTCAGTTTTTCAATCCAGGGATAATCCAAATGTCAAATTCCAGTGTCAAAAACAGTTCAGTATCAGACTTACATTAAATCCAGTAATATCAGTCAATTTGAAGAAATGGAGCAACGGCAATACTTTCCAACAGAAGGAAACAGAGATACAGTCACACTCTCTTCTGAGACTCAGACTAAAACAACCCAGGTTTCTGGCTCCATCTTATGGCCGTTTGAGTAACCATGCCCAATTGCAGTTTCTAGCATGCTCTTAAAGAGACAGTATTAAAATGTCTATCCTGGTTTATATATTTCTAACCCAAATACCTGTTAGGTGACTTATATTCCTAACAGTAGTGGTACTGAGACGGAAAAAGAGAGGAATTATGCGATTTGGCCCAGAGCTTCTAGCCTCCTCCTTCTTCTTTTTTACCCCAAGGCATTCAACCAGGACCAAGGACAGTGGTTAATCATCTTGTATTTCCATTTCTACCCAAGGACCCCGCAAACCTATTTCAGAACAACATATTTTCACACCTGCTTTTCAAATTAGTTTTTTTTTTAACCTAACTTTTTAAAATAACGGTATGTAATCCTTGACCCAAACAATGGCCTAAAGATACACGGGTTGTCTGGTTCTTCAATAAAGATCAGGTCAGGTCAGGTCAGGTCTTGCCTTTCTTTAAAGAATTAGTGCAAAATTTGCATCTGTTCAACTTTCTGGTATCCTTCATCTATCCAGAATTGAATTTGTCATCTTTTTAAAGAGATTAAAATACTTAATCTTGAAAATATTTATAATAGGAGGCTGGCAATTCTTCTGGGCCAGCTTTCCCTATTTTAGCCTCTTCTCTCACAGATTTCCATCATCATCATCGTTATTATTCTTATTATTCTTATTATTATTATTAATGTCCATTCGCCAGCTGTTTATTCATTAACGTTGGGAGAAGTGGTGTTTTTTGGGGGGGGGGTGAGATACTTTTTCTTCCTGGATGCCTCTTTTATTCCTCCTCTTTTATTTTTATTCCCTTTAAATTCCTTCTCTTCTCTTCGTCTATTTAGTTTATCATTTTGCGGTATGAACTGTTCTCTCCTAAAAGCTTACGTGCTTACTTGTCCTTATTTCCATGCCTTATTAAATTAATCTCAAAATATGATTTCAGCTTCTTTTTAGACCTTTATTATTAATTCCTTTTTTAGCCTGCATCTATAAGTTCTACCCTTCCTCTTCTATATTAAAGTCACTGGGTTATGATCTGAAAAAGGTTTTGGTAATATGTCCATTTTATTGATACCATAGTGAGCTTCCTAATCTAAAGTAGACTAAGAGAATAACTTTACTGACGCTTTGAATGTATACTCGTCGGCATAGATTAAAACAAAATTTCATTGCATACATATCTATTATTGAGAAGGTTCTGTGACTTTCAGAAAAGTACATATATTCTTCGGAGTTACCATTTTTGTGTCTCTGTATCAAAGTTGATAAAGGCACTATTGATGCACCTGGGTTAGGGAGTAACAACCCAGAGTTTGCCCACCACCCAATAAAGATGGGCTGGTTGAAACCAATCCTTTTCAGGAGTGGTTTTCAGATTGGAAATAGTCCCACAGCCTAGTCTCATCTGCTTGGCAATTCTGCCAAGTGTCTCTTAACCAAGATGCCTCAGACCAAAAGACTCCAAGAGGTTAGAAAACCAGGAAAGACAGCTTTGGGGAGGTCAGCCTCTCCCCCGTCCCCAACACACACACACACACACTTAAGTGATGGAAACAAAAATAGATACCTATTTAAGATGGGAGCAGAGAGAGTGGGAAGAGAGAACTTAATCTGGGTTTCTTGGAGGACAAGTTGATTTTCTTGAGCTCTGATGGGGAAGTTTATAGGCTGTGACTCTCTCACTTCTGAGTTCAGGCATGTTCAACTTTTATATTGTAATGAACAGTTTGCCAAAAGGAAAAGGAAAACCAGACTTGAGGAAAAGCAACGTGAGATAACTACAACCCTAAAGGGAAGACTTGATGATAACAATGACAATGGGTAGCCTCTTGTTGCACAGATAATTTATAAATAACACATTTTTTTAAAAAAGTAATAAGCTAAAAGCAAGCACAAAATGCAACAATGGAGCTTGAAAGCTTGTGTGTCTCTTGTCCACTGCATATTCAAAACCCTTCATCTCGAAAACCTGCCGTCTGTGATTCCCCCTTGCTCTGCCTTCCAGATATACTTCTATGCTTTTGAAGTTTTCCGCACCGCCAGGCTTGAAGAGACGGTCATCCCTTACGTCACTCTGGGTGTTGGTCTCTGCGAATTTGCCTCCGTGGTCCTGTGCGTAAGTACACTCATTTTGCACAAACAAAGAGAAGGGGTTCAGGCAAGCAGCCTCCCAAGGGAAACACGTCAGGGGAGAGCAGCTGGATCGAGCCCTGGTGGGTTGCCATTCTCTCCTCCAGACAGGGGTCTTTCAGTCAGAAGTCAAGGCAGAAGCTGGCAGCTAAGTCAGGCCAGGCTCACTCAACTCCTCCTGTCGAGGTTCCTTTGTGGGGAGGGAGCATCTGTTTGGAGTGACCGTCTCTTTTGCCCTCAGAGCTCCATCATTGATCGCCTGGGCCGGAGAGTTCTGCTGTGGGGCGGGTTTGGGATGATGGCCTTCACCTTGGCCCTCCTTGTCCTCACTTTGTCTCTCCAGGTAAGCAAGTCCCACCTGGCTAATTCCTGGCTCTGTGGCTCAACAGCTTTTGGACAATTCTTTCTTTTTAATTCGCCTTCCTCTAACCACAGTATTATCTTAACTGTTGCTACTGTGGTTTATTGCCCCACAAAGTGTCACAAAGGTTTTGACTTAATAGTTTCGTCATTTTTATTTAATTTTCATCTAAATTTTAATTATACTAAGGCTGTTTTATATGTGTGTGCATATGTTTGTGTTCATGCATGTGTTTGTGTGTCTGTATGTACACTCTTGTCATCTGCTGATTATCAAATAGATTGATGGAAAAGCAAAATAAAAATCCACGAACAATTTAAAAGATGAGGTTGTGCTAGATATTAAGATTTCACCAAAATTCAAACTCAAATTCAGATAGAGACAGAAAGGACCCTGGAGATCTTCTAGTCCAGCCCGCTGCTCATGCAGGAGACCCTATACCATTTCAGATAAGTAGCTGTCCAATCTCTTCTTAAAAACCTCCAGTGATGAAGCACACCCACAACTTTATTTTATTTATTTATTTGCCAAGTGCTTACAAGATAATAGGTATAAGTAAAAACATAGTTATGAAGACATGGATACATATAAGAAAAATAAAAGAAACAATAGGACAGGGACAATAGGCACATTGGTGCGCTTATGCACGCCTTGTACAGACATCTTAGGAAAGGGGTGAGGTCAATAGTAGACAGTCTAAGGTGAAAGTTTTTGGGGTTTGGGGAAGAAACCACAGTCGGGTAGAGTATTCCAGACATTGACCACTCTGTTGCTGAAGTCGTATTTCCTGCAATCAAGTTTGGTGCAGTTAACCTTGAGTTTGTATCTATTATGTGCTCTTGTATTGTTATGGTTGAAGCCGAAGTATTCATTGACAGGTAGGATATTGCAATGTATTATTTTATATACAATACTTAGATCGGACTGAAGGCGGCATAGTTCTAGGTTTTCTAGGTCTAAAATTTCAAGTCTGGTGGTATAAGGTATTCTGCAACGAGTAGAGGAGTGGAGAACTCTTCTTGTGAAATATTTCTGGACTTTCTCAACTGTGCTAATATCAGATGCATAATGTAGGTTCCAGACTGATGAGCTGTATTCGAGTCTTGGTCTAGCAAATGTTTTGTATGCTCTAGTTAGTAGTGTGATATTACCAGAGAAAAAGCTACGTAGGATTAGATTAACAATTCTTAATGCCTTTCTGGCTATGTAGTTACAGTGGGTTCTAGCACTTAGATCATTAGAGATGAGTACTCCAAGGTCCTTGACAGATTTTAGATCACCAACAAGGTCTTGACTAGTCAGCTTGTATTTTATTTTCTGATTTTATTTTTTTGCTGATATGAAAGACAGAGCATTTATTTGTTGAGATTTGAAGTTGCCATTTGTTTGACCATTCTGATACACAGTCGAGGTCTTTTTGAAGGGTAGCAGTATTGTCTGTGGTGTTGAATAGCTTTACATCATTGGCGAAGAGAACAAAATTGCTCTTAATATGATCACAGAGGTCATTTATGTAGAGTATGAAGAGAGTTGGTTCTAAAACACTGCCTTGGGGGACACCACTGTTGACAGGTACAGAATTTGACAGGACACTCCCAATTTTGACCATTTGTTGTCTGTTTGACAGGAATGCTTCAATCCAGTTATGCAGGTGTCCATAAGATTTTAGTTTTAGGAGTAGTTTGTTGTGTACCACTGAATCAAAGGCTTTACAGAAGTCTATGTAGATTGCATCTATTGCTTTGCCCTGATCGAGTTGTGTAGTCCATATGTTTTTGCAGCATAAGAGTTGCAAATTACAGGATAGTTTTTTTCGGAAACCAAATTGTTTATTAGAGAGTAGGTTGTTTGTCTTTAAGTGGAGGATAATGGATTGGTTAATAATTGATTCCATGACTTTACAGGTGACACAGCATAAAGAGATTGGTCTGTAATTTTCAACTAGGTTGGGGTCTCCCTTTTTGAAGATGGGGATGATCGTGGCTTGTGACCATAGTTNTTGAGACAAAGAATGTGTTCAAGAGGTTGGCTTTTATGGTGTCGTTGTTGCAGTCTTTACCATTAGGTCCTTTCAGGGGTGGGATGGACCTTGAGTCTTTTAGTTTCTTGTTTACAAAATTGTAAAAAGCGTGGGTGGAATTGGTACGTAGGTTTTCCTCTTGTTTAATGTGATAATTGGTGCATTCAGTCTTTATCTGATGGCATAAATTTTTGTATTGGCAAGTTGGCAACGTGACCAGATTTGTTTTTCCGCCAAAGGGATCTCTTTTTGGATTGAAGCTTCCTTATTGTTATCGGTAATCTGTTTTTTTCTGGTTTTTGCAGTTGTTATTGGTACATATAGTTTGATGACTCTTTTGACTTCAAGTAAAAATATGTTGTAATGGTCTTCAACAGTATTGCATCCAGTGAATAGAAATTGCCAATCAAGGGATGAGAGATCTTCTGGAGGCAAGTTTTTCCACTGGCTAATTGTTCTCATGGTTAGGAAGTTTCTCCTTAATTCCAAGTTGCAACTTCCTTGATTAATTTCTATCCATTGTTTCTTGTCTTCTGGTGCTTTGGAAAATAAGTTGACCCCCTCCTCTTTGTCTCAGCCCCTCATATATTGCAACACTGCTATCATGTCACCCCAAGTCCTTCTTTTCTTAAATTAGCCATGTCCAGTTCCTGCAACCTCTCTTCATATGTTTTAGGCTCCAAGCCTTTAATCATAGTTGCTTTTCTCTCCACTTTTTCCAAAGTTTTAACATCTTTTTTGTAATGCGATAACCAAAACTGGATGCAGTATTCCAGGTGAGATCTTACTAAAGTTTTATAAAGCAATATTAATCAAGGTAATCCTTGAGTTAAGAATGTAATGGAGCTTGCCAATTACGTTCATAATCTGAGGATTCGTAAGAGTGAATTGTGTAATTTGAATGCAATCACTCCTCCTTTGCAAGTTGCTTTTTTTAGTTTGTATATTTTTTTTATTCATAAACATTTTGAATATAATATATTCTCAGGGCATATCATTTACAGAAAAACAAAGAAAGAACAAACAGAAATACTAATACATATACAATAATGTAACAGAATAGTTTTAACTACATTTCACTTTGTATTAGCTTATTTATAGTTCTGTTGATTATATTAGCATATTTATAATTATAAACCATATTTATATTTGATTCCTACATCACAATAATCTTTCCATCTAATTTCTACCTCTTATCTCTAACCACTCGTAAAATCTATTCCATGTTAGGTAATATTCTGTGTCTTCTTTGTCCTTTATTTTTAATGTCAATCTATGCATCTCTGCAGTCTAGTATTTTCCGAATTACATCCTCATCTAAAGGAACGTTCTTATGTTTCCAATATTGTGCAAATACAATCCTTGCTGCTGTCAATACATGCAAAACTAAATATATAGCCAAACATGCAAGTTGTTAAGTAGCCTACACATGAGGTATCTCAGGGGTGGGGAAATCTGGGGGTGGGGGGTAGTGATGGAACAGGTCACCTACTTCAGACCACCCAAGGCTTCCTCTGACCCACTGAGATGCCTCATGCTCCCTCCCCTGGGAACCCCACAATTGCTTCCCCCCACATCCTGCCATGCCAGGTCACTTTCCTTGTTAAGATCTAGCGTGCTGTCTCCTTTCCAGCCTCTCTGCTGGGGTTTCTTTGCCTGCTTTGGAGCAATGAGACTTTGGGGCAATGAAATTGCATCAACTTGCAAATCTCAACATGATTTGCATCAACTTGCAAATCTCAACATGAAAAGTGCTAGGCCTGTGTTCTCTACGAATGGAAGCCTGTGCCAGATCCACAGCAAAAGGCTTCACAAACGAAGGGAAGGCCTCTTGGTTTCCAAAGCCCTTTGCTGCAGATCTCATGCAGATCTCATGCTTTGCAGAAAATAGAGGCCTAAAGTACTGTTGTGCGAGATCAAGCAAGATCATTTAATTTACTCTATTTTATTTGTTGAGCATGTTTTAGATAACAGATATAATACATGAAATGGATACCAATGAAAGGGAACATTAGGACAGGGTTGGTAGGCAAGTTGGGGCGCTTATGCACACCCCCTACAGACCTCTTAGGAATGGGGTGAGGTCAACAGTAGACAGTCTAAGGTTAAAGTTTTTGGGGTTTGAGGAAGAAACCACAGAGTCAGGTAGTGCATTCCAGGAATTAGCCACTCTGTTGCTAATCAAGTTTGGTACAGTTTACCTTGAGTTTGTATCTATTGTGTGCTTGTGTATTGTTGTGGTTGAAGTTGCAGTAGTCATTGCAAAGGATAATTTTATTTACTACGCTTAGGTCAGACTGAAGGCAGCGAAGTTCTAAGTTGTCTAAGCCTAAAATTTCAAGTCTGGTGGCATAACGTATTCTGTTGCGAGTAGAGGAGTGTGGAGGAGTCTTCTCGTGAAATATCTCTGGTCTCTCTCAATTGTGGGTTCTAGACAGATGAGCTGTATTCAAGTATTGGTCTAGCAAACATTTTGTATGCTCTAGTTAGCAGTACAATATTACTAGAGAAAAATTTATGCAAGGTTAGGTTTACAACTCTTAATGCCTTCTTGACAATGTGGTTACAGTGGGCTCTAGCATTAGATCATTCGAGATGAGAACTCCAAGGTCTTTGACAGAGTGTGTGTGTGTGGGGGGTCATCTACAAGTTCTTGACTATTCCGCTTGTATTTTATTTTCTGATTTTTTTTTGCCAGTATGTAAGACAGAGCATTTGTTTGCTGAGATTTGAAGTTGCCACTTGTTTGACCATTCTGTCAAATTGTCAAGGCCTTTTTGAAAGGTACTAGCATTGTTGGCGGTGTTGAAAAGTTTTACATTATCAGCTAAAAGAATGCAGTTGCTTTTAATATGATCACAAAGGTTATTTATGTAAAGTATAAAGAGAGTTTGTCAGATCCGTGTATCTGCCATTCTTCAATGGAAGGGGTGGGCGGTTGGTACAAGTAATCCTTTTTGATGTAACCTGAATATCTTAATTCTTGTATTGAATCTGTATAACTTGCACATGATATACAACTGGGGGACTGGAGCCTAGACACCTGAAAACTTGTCACCTCTTGGAGAGATAGCAAGAGGAGAAGGGGCCATAAAAATTCCAGCTCCAAAAGAAACTTCCTGGGAATCTCTTCTCAACTACGTTCCCCTAAAAAAGGGGGGGGTGGAATTAACATGTTGCTTCTTTGTATTGATGAAATCCACACCGGACTAAGGGGTGGGGTTCTAACTCCCTTTACCTATGCTGCATGCCTGGAAGGATATCAGATCCTGCTTTGAACGTCACCTGGATATCTTTTCAATGCAGAGTTCCTTTTGAAGTACCCAGCTTTCAGAAGTTCATTCTTATCATTTGAAAAGGAGAGAGCCTGGGCCTTAACATAAAGCAGTGTCTGTAATAGCGGTCAACCCAAAGAGGAATTGTTTTCTCCTTCCAAAATTTAACTCTACCAAGGGGACCCTGCAGAAATGTCTGAACATAGCAACGAGCAAGAGAAGCTGAGTGCTGACAAACTTCAACAAATAGTTTGTCGTGTACCACTGAATCAAAGATTTTACAGAAGTTTATGTCAATGACGTCTATTGCTTTGCCCTGATAGAGTTGTGTAGTCCATATGTTTTTGCAGTGTAAGAGTAGCGTGAGATCTCATGCTACTGATCCCGCACTACTTTAGGCCTCTGTTCTTCATGAATGCACCAAAGCAGGCAAAGGAACCAAGACTCGCTAGATCCATGATGGCAAACCTATGGCATGTTTGCCAGAAGTGTCATGCAGAGCCATCTCTCTGGGCATGCCAGCTGTCGCCTTTGCTCTTCTGGATTCCGGCATGTGCCTGCACTCTGGTCAGCTGGTGCTGGGGAGCTGCTCTTCCGGTTTCCGCTGCTCCCTCGTGCACGTAGGCGCTCCTATTTTGGTACTCACTGCTGAAAAGGTTCGCCAACACTGCGCTAGATCGTTGCAAGGCCAATGAATCTCCGCAGGCCCACTTCCTGTGGAGACCTGGGAGTGGCGGGAGGCAGGGCGAATGTTGCAGTGTCTCTGTGGTCATTCGTAAGTATGAACGACTGCCGGGTGCTGCAACATTTGTAACTTCGGGACCGTATCGTAAGTACTTGGGGCGGGGTGAACTGTGGTAACTCAAGGATTATCTGTACTTCATGTGGTTTTGATTCTATTCCTCTATTTATTCAGCCAAAGATTAGCTTTTTGGGTTGCTGCTGCACACGGCTGGCTCACTGTTAGAAAGTTTCTCCTGAATTCCAGGTTGTTTCTCTCCTTGATCAGTTTCCATCCATTGTTTCTTGTCCTGCCCTCCGGTGCTTTGGGGAATAAGTTGATCCCTTCCTCTTTGTGGCAGCCTCTCAAATACTGGAATATTGCTATCATGTCCCCCCCGCCCCGTCCTCCTTTTCACTAAACTAGCCAAACCCAAGTCCTGCAACCCTTCTTTATATCTCTTAGCCTCCAGGCCTTTAATCATCATTAATTTTGCTCTTCTTTGTCCTTTTTCCAAAGTCTTAACATCTTTTTTTGTGGTGACCAAAACTGGATGCAGGATTCCAGGTGTGGCCTTACTAAGGATTTGCAAAGAGGTTCTAATACTTCATGTGATTTTGATTCTATGCTTCTCTTTATACAGCCAAGGATTGCATTATTTGCTTTGGCTGCGGCTGCGACTGTCTCATATTTAAGTGATTGTCCACGAGGATCCCAAGGTCCCACTCACAGTTAACTGTTATTGAGCCAGGTTTCGCCTCACCTTTACTTGTACCTTTGGTTTTTCCTGCCTAAAACCTTGCTTTTCTCCACATTTATTTTATTTTATTTTATTGGATAGGGCCCATTGTTCAAGTCTGTCAAGATCCTTTTGGATCCTGGGCTGGTCTTCTAGGCTGTTGGTATTCCTGCCAGTTTAGTGTCCTCTGCAAATTTGACGAGTTCTATTCCCTCATCTAAGTCATTTATGAAGATATTGAAGAGTACTGAGCCTAAGACGGAACTTTGTGGTACCCCACTGTTTATTTCTTTCCATGTAGGTGTAAGTATATCATTAAGTACTTGTTGAGTACTGTTTGTCAGCCAGTTACAAATCCATCTGGTGGTGATGCTGTCTATCCCATATTTTTCTAGCTTATCAAGAAGTAAGTTGTGGTGTGCTTTGTTGATTGACTTGCTGAAATCCAAGTATTACTATGTCCACAGTATTTCACATAGCATTTTGAGTTGATTGCTCTGAAAGGAATCAGATGATGGGGAGGGATGGAAGTCTGTATCAGACTGGCCCCAGCTACCCCCTAGGAAAGAATGGCCCTTGACTTCATACGTTTTAGAGAAAAGGTGCTTTTACTAGAAGTGTTGAGGCAAACTCTGAAGAAAACCCGCACAAAAATCATATATTGAAAGCAATCCCCAATACACCCACTTGGAGACTAGTCCAATCAGGCCACGTTCTGATGTTTTGGGAACTCAGTGCTTCAGGCACCCGTGTAAATCCCTTTCCCAGGACCGTTGTACTTAAAGCTTAGCAGGGGGCTCAGTTAGGCACCTCTGGCTCCTGTTAATGTCCATATCCCCCAATTTCCCCTAGCATTTTTCACACCTCCAGCACACTTCCCTTTCCAGATGCCCCCCCCCCCATGTTTATGGTAGTTGCGAGGAAGTTTCCAAGAAAGCAAAGATGAACAGCGGACAGTCTGATAACTCAGAGACCTCCGTAGGAGTTATTAATATTTAATATTGCTAGAACCACTATCACAGCAGCAGCTATATTGATTGTAAGCTGGATAATTTGGGTTCCCTATTTCAACAGTCTCCTGCACACACGCGCGCTGCAAAAGATATCGTACAGGAGGCAACAATGTCTGGTCTAAACTTTGGGTTGCTGGGCCCTCATTTCAATCCCACCTGCTCTTGTTCCTCCCTTTTAGAATCGGTCTCCCTGGATTTCATACAGCAGCATTTCCCTCATCTTCCTCTTCATAACTTCCTATGGAAGTGGTCCATGTGAGTAGAGTGAAATTAAATATGGACTGTCCTTCATTCTCTATACATGTTTTATTGATGTGTTTATAGGTTATTTTTTTTTAAAAATGTTAGTTTTATATAGGGATTGTATTTTAATCTTCTTGTATACTGCCCAGAGTTGCTGTTTTGTGAAATGGGTGGCCATATCAATTAAGTCACATGGTTTTAAGGCCTAAATCAGAAGTAGAACTCATGGTCTCCCAATGGTTCTAGTCTGATGCTTTTTCACAATGTTTTACTTCTCCAATCAAGTAAAAATGTTTCTCCAACAATTTTTTTTTTTGGGTGGTGGGGGGACATCTCACCTGGGGGCAAGGAAAGACCAGATCTCACCTGGGGGCAAGGAAAGACCAGATGAAGCTGAGGGGATAAATTCTGGCAAGGTCCTTCTGGGGCACTAGAATGATAGAAGGGGACACTGAGACTAGGCAGTTCCAATTTTCAAATCGGAGAAGCCATGACACAGATCATAGAATAACAGGGTTGGAAAGGATTTTAGAGGTCTTCTCGTCCAACCCCCTGCCCATGGCAGGAGTCCCTGTATAATTCTGGACAAAAGGTTCTTCGTTCTCTTCTTGAAAACCTCCAATGTTAGACCTCCCATGGTTTCTTCCGTCCATTACATCTTGTCCTTACCTGGTGCTTTGGAGCATAGGTTGCCTCCGTCTTCTCTGTGACAGCCCCTCAAGTACTAAAAGACTGCTCTCATGATCAGCCCTAGGTCTTCTCTTTGTTAGACTAGACTAAACGTGCCTAGTTTTCTAGGATTTCAACATCTTTTTCTTTTATTGTGGTGACCAGAATTGGATGTAGTATTCAAAATGTGGTCTCATAAAACAGTACTATCATTTCACATGATCTTGAAACTTGATGCAACCTAGCAGTGCATTAGCTTTTTTTGGGGGGGGGAGGGGGCTACGGGATACCTACTGGCTCATGCTTCAGTGGTGCTTTACTATGACACCTAGATCCAACTCAAAGTTGCTACTGTTGAGCTGAGTGCCACCTATTCTACACCGGTGCAGTTGGTTTTTCTTGCCTATGTGTAGGACTTTACTTTTTGCAACACTGAAATGGACCTTGTTGGATAGGGTTCAAATCTCTCAAGGTCCTTCTGGTTCTTTCGCCTGTCTTCTGAAGTGTTAGCAATTCCCCCCAGCTTGATGTCATCTGCAAATCTGATGAGTTCCCCTTCTATCCTCTCATTTAGAGCACTTATGAAGATATTGAAGAGTCCCGGACCTAAGACAAAACCTTGGAGTAGCTGACCTTATGCTTCCCTCCACGTAGATGCGGTTCCATTGAGAACCATTTGCTGAGTGCATTTGGTCAGCCAGTTGAGAATCCATCTGGTGGTTATATTGTCCTATCTTACCCAGAATATAGCCTGTGGTCTACTTTGTCAAATGTTTACCAAAGTCCAAATATACTGAAGTCCACAGAATTTCCCTTGTCTACTAATTTGGTCAGTTTGTCAAATAATGCAATAAGATTCATTTTGCATGATCTGTTTTTAACAACCATGTTGGCTTCTAGCAATAACTTCTAGTAATAACTTGCTTGTTTCTAGGTGGTTTCAGGTCTTGTTGCTTGATTGTCTTTTCCTAGGATCTTCCTAGGTATTGATGTCAGACTGACTGGTCTGTAGTTTCAAGGAACATTGGAGCCACATCCGCTCTTTTCAGTCCTCTGGCAGTCCTTTTATGCTCTGGAATCTTTGAAAGATTTCATTCAGTGGTTCTAAGATCACATCTGCCAGCTCCTTTGGAAATCTGGGATGTCATCCATCTGGTCTGGGTGATATGAACTCATCTAGGGTGGACAAGTGTTGCCTTATCCTTTTTCTTGCCTATTTTGACTTCCTATCTATGTCTTTTACAACACTGTTTTTGGACTGTTTTTTTCTCTTTTATGTAAAGAGAGATTCAAAGTATGATTTAATTAAAGAATGCAAAGAATGAATTAAGCTACTTTCTCCCTTCCACTCATCACCTCCTTGCCAACTTCTTCTGCTCGGTGATCAATCATTTCCTTGACTTTTGTCTCTTACATGTTGAAAGAAACTTTATTTTGCAAATGACCAATGGGCACTACTCAATACTTGACTAAAGTGAAGGCTTCCATCTTCTTTAGCAAAGGCTCTGCTGCCTCACCTCAAATGGCTTTTTTCCTGACATTCAACCAGAACCAACTTTTCTGTAAGTTATACTTTCCTTCTGAAATCTTCTGTGTGTGAGAGATCTTTTCTGATATTTGAAGGGCCTGGTCCTTCTCAAGATCAATACAGCTACTTCCTCCTCTCTCTCTTTACCAGGGCTGAATTTCTAGCTCTCCTATCATCTTTGATGTCCTTCTCCATGAATCTGCTCCAGTTTGCCTGGAGCTTGTAAATTTGGGAGCAAGAACAGAACTGGTCTCTTCCAGAGTGAAACAAAATGGAACGATTCATGCCCGTGATTTCATGTCCTGGATTTGCTTCATCTTCAATATCCAATACTTTTCCAGTATTCCAAGTTGTTCCACTGGTTAATTGTTCTTACTGTCAGGGCATTTCTCCTTAGTTCTAAGTTGCTTCTTTCCTTTATTAGTTTCTGTTAAGCCTGGGCTCCCCAACCAGGGTTAAGGAGACAAGCTAAACAGAATGTGCAGCGTTAGTCAGATAGGCACACAGA
>BHEV01080535.1:0-14430 GCA_004319985.1 Emydocephalus ijimae
AGGGGGTCTGCGACACCCCCAACCCCTGTCCGGCTCCCCTCTCTCTTCGGCTGCCTCTACAGGGCAGCCATATCCCCCTGATCCATTTGGATCGGGGCACCTCGGCAGCAAGCACAGCAGGAATCGCGGACGGTCATGAATTCCTGCTGCCACTGAAGCCACGCGGAACCGGACCCTCAGTATTGCCAAAGATGATTCTTGATGAAGGGCATCTAGGCTTCTTGCCAGTTCTGCCCTAACCTGTCTTTCCATCTCAAACTGTAAATCCCACGGACTTTGCTGTCTATCTTGTGAAATATATCCCTTCCCCTGTTGCAAGGCATTTTGCCAGCTTCTACAATATTTGCAGTTACTCCAGGTGTTCTAGTGCAAACACCACCTCAATCTGCTCCTGTTCCTCTGGGAGATGACATGTTTTCATTACCCCATAGCCATTTATGGCTATGTTCCCTTCAAATAGAATGGAGGGTCCTGAATGGGGTGATGAGCTCTTATACTTGCAGGTCACATTCAGTTTTTGGTAAACATATTGATAGGGCAATGTGTGGAGCAAGAAGGCATCCCCTTCCAGTCCATACATTTCTGTCTTGAAAATATTGTGTGAATGGTTTTGACTGTAGCAAAAAACAGCTGGATGGTATGAGACGGCTGACAATTTTTACTATCCATTTCTGCACTGTAGGCACATAGTGTGTCAGCATTTATATTATCCCTTCATTTAAGAGTGCATGACCAATACAGCTGCTCATTCCTGATTAGTGCCTGATAATTCAGGAAATATTTGATCCCATTTGCTCATAGCTGGGACTTGTGAAAAGGAAGTATACTTTGGTTGGAGGATCATATTTATGCACTCTCCACTGTAAGAACCAGAGTCTTAATTATGTTTCCAATTCTCCCCTCCAGGTCTTGGCCTGTGTATAGAACTCAGTGAAAATGAATGAGATTCATAATTTGAAGGAGACACACTGGACTATCTATCAGTTAAAATTTCCCTGTAAGTACTGAACTTTCACAAGTGAAAGGGCTCAAAAGTGAAAATTACCATTATATATATTTATGTATATAATTATAGTATCCAACATTTGCTGTCCGAAGTGCAGATTTCAATGACTGGCTTCCATTTTTACCATGCCTTACTGCTTCTTGTGGACACATTTTTTTGTTAATGTACACTTACATGAATAAATAACTGTACACACACACACACACACACACATATATTGTGCCAACATACATATAAACCTCTTCTGTGTATCATTGGAAAGTCTATATCTGTATGTACAATTTATGCTATGAGTCATATGGAGGTAGGTAAGGCAAATCTTATTTTTTATTCTGTGATTGTGATAAAGCGTGTTTTGTTTCTGTTCTTTTAATTATGCTGGTTTGTTAAAGGATTGTTGATGAAAAGAGTCCTATGATGGGAACATTAGAAGCCTCATTAATTATTATTTTTTCAATCAGCCACACTAGCCCAGTTCATACATAATGCAAAGCAGAGGCGGTATTCAGCAGTTTCTGACCAGTCCTGGAGAACCGGTAGCAGAAGTTTTGAGTAGTTTGGAGAACCAACAAATACCACCTCTGACTGGAGATTTTATAGTATCCTTCTCCTGCCATGTCCACCAAGCCATGTCCACAGAACTGGTAGTAAAAAAAAATTGAATTCCACCACTGATTCAGAGACATAATGGATGGTATCACACTGCCAGTTCAGTCCCAAACAAACAGATCATATTGTGGGCCTTTCCCCACAACTACCTGAATTGCTCCCCCATCCATTTGTGAGTCAGCAGAAAACTATTTAGGAATGAAGTTTCCTACCTCTGTTCCTGTCTCTGTTCCCAGTTACTGCCTGGATTCCCTTCAAAAAGATGCTTAACCAAATATAAACCCACTTGCTGGTTCCACCAGTGGTGTGGTCCTAAGGAGAAAAATAAATGCTACCTTAATAGCAGTACAACTAAGAATGATTGGAATTCTCTCACTCATGAACTAGGGATGATGATATTTGTAGTTGGAGGATGGGGGATCCTGGCAGAAACCAAGATGTTGTCAGGGAATGTTTGTGTTATGGACTAAGCCAACGCGTCAGTAACAACCCTAATAGCTTTACTTTAACAGCAGGCTCGTAATCCTGCACTTCTCATTGGCCCATGAACAGCGAGTCGTAATTGGTCGTTTCTGGCCGATCTGATTGGCTGACAGCGGGTCTCTCTGATTGGACGCTTGTTAGAGCGGTAAACTCAAATCATTGGTTGTTTTGACAGCAGCCAGCTCTATAAAAGAGCTGCTGCTGCCCAAGTATGTTGCTCTGTTCTGAAGTCACGAATAAAGAGTTGAAGTCACAGTTCGATGTCTCGTCTCCGTTCCTTGTGCTCATGCTCAGGACTTAACAGTTTGTGTCTTGGACAGGTAGGAAAAGACTAAATGCCTTTGTGCAATGTACAAATGCAACAGTCCTGTGGCACGAGCAAGGCCAACAAAATGGTTGTGGTACAAGCCTGCAAGGATTGAGCACAGCATTTTTTTTCTAAGTGTGGGCAGAAAGCAGATCAGGACATTCTGGTAAATTGAATAGTCATTTCCAGTAAATTGGCAATGGCTTCAGGCTCCCTATTGTTTAAGAATTACAGCATTTTTTTTTAAAAAAAAACACCCTATTCTTTTCATACTAAATTATACTGATGAATTAAAGAAAATGTGGGGCAATCAGGAGTATGCTAAGCTCTGCTCAATTTTGTTACTCAGAAGAATTTTTTGGCTTAGAATAATTTTTGAATGTCTGTATTGTGCACCAGGCAATTATTGGCTTTGGGAGTTCCAGAGAAAAACCACTAAGTGAATCCTGAAGTCCTGAAATCCTTTTGCCATATTCTAGAATTCTACCTACAGCTCTTCTTTGTATGTCTGCTTAAATAGGCTAGCATGGCATCTATAATGTGTCAGCTAGCTAAGATTGAATTCCAATAACAGATTGCTTGAATGTATTGAAATACATATTGTTTTACAGATGCCTTAAAGGAATCATTTGGTCCATAATCCTCCTGTTTCCAGGCCAGTTCCTTTGGCAGGCTTGCAAGCAATGGAGCTCTGTGTTTTGGGACAGAAGGCAAGTTCCAGGTGGTTCTTCGGACTGTGGTATGGATGGACAGTGGCAAAACTGTCAGCTGAATCAAACTCTGGCCCATTCAGCAAAACCACATACAATGCAAGTTACACAAGTGGGATTTTTTTTATGGCATGCCAGAGTAAAACAATCATCTTTGCTCCTGGCTTTAAAAGAGAGGGGAATTTAAGAGTTTTGACTAACATTTGAGAAAAGGATGAAGTTATTGGAAAGTGTGGCTGCTTTCACGGAGAAGCTAAGCACTGTGATGGAATTTTGATTAACATCTGATATTGTTTGGTTTCTGTTCGTTTGAACAAGAACAATGAAAGGGAATGATCAGCTTGAATTGGAGCCATAATGCTGATAAAAGGGAGCATTTCCCATGTTTCAATCTGCTGCTTTCCCAGGCTGTATCCCACATTCTAACTTTAGCAAGTGCAAAGGAGAAAAACAAAGATAGGTATAACACAGAGCCTTCACTTCGAAGCTTCAGTAGATGTCTTCTCTTTCAGGATTTCATATCTTTTACAGATACGTTTGTGTTGCTCTCTTCTCTTTTAATAGAGGAAATAGATCTGAGAACTATTTTTTGCTGTATACTAAGTTATTTCTTCCAGGAACTTATTAAAACCTTAAAGAACCAATCATTCAAAAAGCTTTGTGCTAAAACTCAGCAGAACAATAGTTATTTCCAAACATATGTCTATTCCTGATTAGAAGCATGCAGTAATCCCATTTTAGGTTATACAGATCATATCCAGCTTGCAAAGTGGAGGTGAAGTAGAGCAGCATAGTAACAGAATATTTAGGATTACAGAAATTTGGGAAACAGCTTCACAGGTTCCCTTCCAGCAAAACTGACAGCAGATGGATTGGTCAGTCAGAGAGTGATAGCACATTGCTTTGTTCATACAGCTAGTGGGGAACAGAAGAACAAAGTAGTGAGGCCAATGTGTTTAACAGAACCTTTGTCTAACTTTTAAATGGCTATGACAGAAAAACAAACAAAACTCAATTAAGAACCCTTCACCACTTTCTCCATCCTGTTAATGATAAGGCCCTGACCTGATTCATTGAATGTAGGCTTAATCAACAAAAATGCATTTCAGCCTTGGGCCTTTTCACTCCACCATTCCACCATCCATTAATTTCATCAAATACTCTGCAATCAGTTCAAAGAAAAATTCAATCAGGCTCAATTTCTTATTATGCCAGAAGTAGGAAATGACTACCAGTTTCAGAATAAATAAAGATCTCAAACCACAGTTTGACATTATTTTCATATCCTGGCTTGTTTCAATCCCATTAATCATAGCATTTCACTTTATATACAATGAATCTCTAGGGTTAATCAGAATACTAGGAAAGGAAGGAGAAAGAGTAACATGAAGATAGAATATAACGATATATGGATTTAAGTGCAGAGACACAGCTCTTAAATTGGAATGTATTTAGCCAAAGAACATGGAAATGAAGAATGATAGTTTGTCATTTGTGATACAAGCTTTAGTTCCTAGCCTTAGTTTTAATCAAATTGTGCTTGACAGTGATACTTACATACAAGGAACTCAGTGCCCCTCATGCAACGATAAAGGCATGAAGCATCTTTAACTTCTAATTGTTGGCTGCTCTGCACATTCCCTGGATTGACACAATATGTACATCTCTACAGTTGTGTTAATATAACATAATCTCTGAGCTCACATTAAATGCTATGCAAATCAGACCAAATCATCTTAATGTCTAAGTGTGTGATTTCCTGCTGAATCATGTCTGATGTTAAGATCATGGTAAGCCAGCAAATATGCCAAAGGGTGAATAATCAATCCCATTTTAGCCTGGTCTAATGCATTTTTATTCCTTTGTGTATTATCTCAACCTGTGCTTCTTCTGAAGCATGTTAGGCCATTATATTGACTTTTTAAATGTTAAGACAACACACGTGGAACACAATGGATCTGGCCAAGGTGGTATTCAGTAGGTTCTGACCAGTTCTGGAGAACTGGTAGCAGAAATTTTGAGTAGTTCGGAGAACCAGCAAACACCACCTCTAACTTGAAGTTCCTCATAGAACCCATAATTAGTCCTAGTTAATTTTAAATGTTGGTGTCTCTAGCTAATATCTGATAGTCGTGAGAATTTATTTTAACCTAAGATCCTGGTGATCTCCTTTTCCAGAATAGATAACAAACTGGATTAAAATGAACAAATAAACTGTGTATATTGCTTCTTTGCCTTTTGGCTTCTTTGCCTTCTGACCAGTTCTGGAGAACCAGTAGCAGAAATTTTGAGTAGTAAATTTTGAGAACCGGCAAATACCACCTCTGACTGGAGATTTTACAGTATCCTCCCCATCACACTCACCAAGCCATATCCATGGAACTGGTAGTAATTTTTTTTGAATCCCACCACTGTCACATAGTGTGATATATACTCAAGGATGGATTCAATGCTGTGCTCTGTTGACAGTTTTGTTTGATTTATATCCTTTTTTCATTCAGATATTCAAGTTGATTGGATTAGAAGACTTCCAAGGGCCTTTCCAACACGATTATTCCACATTTTATTACTTTTGCCCACTTTAAAAGTCCCTGTGAGGTTGATTGGGTTGAGTGAGTGTGTCTGACTCAAAGCCACCCAGGGGAACTTCACAGTCAATAGTGTTAGGTAGCTGTCAGCTGGCAAAGAAGAGGGATTAAATGAGGAATTAGCCTTGAGTCCTTGCAGTCAAAAACTGACCCCCTTCCCCTATGGAACCTTATGTTTTTGTACCCAAGAGAAGCCAAGGCAAATGGACTAGGGAGATTCCTGTATTATAGATAGAAGACAATAAAGCTGTTAACTTAACCTTACATGTGTAGACTTGGTTGCTTGTGCCTGACAGATAGGCTTGAACCAGGCCTCCCTGGTGCCAAGTCAATACTTCAACCCCTATACTTACTGGCTCACTTGACTGATTTCTTTAAATTTCTGAGGAGGCAAACCTTGTTCATATTAATCCAGGAGTCATTTTCTGCCTGTATCCAACATGAAAGGTTTGAAGCAAATTGCTTCCATTCTATTTCCAGCCACAGCCATACTCTTCCCACTTCTGAGCTGGCAAAAACCATAGTAGCATAAAATTTGTTATCATGGGGGCTGATCTTTATCGTTCCCCTATTGCCTCCATTTCTAGTTTCACCTGACTTCCCTTCAAGTACATTGGTAGCAGCCTGATTTTATACCCCTTTTCAAAAACTGGGAGGAAGTGCTGTTTTTAACACTCAGATAGCTGAAGAGATGACTACAGGCCTCCTCACTCATGGACTGGGAACAAGATGAAGGCAACCTCACAGGGAGAAAGGGGAAAGTAGGTGATGTCCGGACATGGTTGTGTTGTGGTTTGATGCAATTTGGGACATGGTCACAGTCTCCTGGATTCAATCCTGAGCAGTTAATGTGAATTAGTTAGTCCCTTTTAACAGAAAGGCCATGTGCGTGCTCCAGTTAGAGTGGATAATTATGTCTGAGCTACAGTCCAAAACATTACTAATAGGAATGACTGTGTTGTTATATATTTGAAGGGTCTGATGAATAGGAGAACAGAGGATTAGAACCAGATCAGACTTCAGTTTCTTCGAAGTGGGAGCTTGCTGAAGACTGCTCTTTCCTCCCCCCTACTGGCTGCTTTGGAGATTATTAAATTTGCAAAATGAAAAAGGCTTCAGATAGCATAAAACAGAGAACTTAGAATAACAGGGTTGGAAGGAACTTTGGCGGTCTTTTGGCTGAACGCTCTGCTCAATCAGGAGAGCTTATTCCGTTCCAGACAAATGTGTGTCCGTTTACTTTGTGACTTCTAGTTTAAATTCAAAACTACACTGGTTAAAAAAAATAGCCTTATGGCTTGGCTGACTATACATTATTTTCCCCTTCTTATTTATTTCTTCATATTGACATTTACAAAGGAGATGTTTTGTTTTGTGTACAGTCTATTTTTCTCCTGAAACTTTAAAAAAATTACCCCATATTCATAGCAACATGTTTTATTTAGAACAACTAGTTGCAAAAGGGAAGCAGAAGCCTAATATCTTGAATGGTCGAATTAGTGTCTCACCAATGTATCTAGAGTTAGGGCACCCTATGAGACACAAATGACCAGTCTTAAGCAACTTTGGACATGTACATGAAGAATCAACATTACACGAAGACTCTCTGGAGAAGTTTCGAATTCTGGGAAAGGTTGAAAGAAAGAAAAGAACCAGCAGCAAGGGGGTGGACTCAGTTACTGTGGCAATGAGGACACTGTTGGGGGGCTTTAAAGATCAAGTTAGGAATAGATTGTCATGGAGAAGATCTATGAAGATCGATGAAAACCATTCGATGGCACATAATTATTCTACAAACTTGGCTCTCTTTAATCTCTGGTTTGTATATTCACAATAGTTGAAAGCACTTATTGCTGTATTTTACCCCCAAAGATACAGCTAAACGTTGGAGAAGCGCCATCTTCTTAATGTTTGTATTTTATTCTGATTAGAGGACATCAATAATGGTGGAACCATCTCTTCTGCTTACTACAGGATGGTATTTTTATCCCCTTTGAAGATGTTCTTAAGGAAACCTGCATACTGTTGTATTTTTTCTTACAGGCTCTTCATTTGCAGATTGGCAGAAAATAATTTGCTGGTATATGCAACAAAAAGGGTAATATCTCTCTAGAGTTAAACTTGACCACTGTTATTTTCTAGGCAGTAATATGCATGTGGCTTGCTATTGTCTTCTCAGACCTGTAAAATATTTTTTGGAAATTTTACTTCTTGCAAGCACCTGCATCAGAGCCAGTGAGGAGAAGGTGGCTATGAAGCAGAGGTGGTATTCAACAGGTTCTGACCAATTCTGGAGAACCAGTAGAGGGAAATTTTGAGTAGTTTGGAACTTTGAGAACCAGCAAATGCCACCTCTGACTGGAGATTTTACAGTATCCTTCCCCTGCCATGCCCATCAAGCCATGCCCATAGAACCAGTAGTAAAAAAAGAATGAATCCCACCACTGCTATGAAGGCAGCTTTCAAGACTGGATAGATAGGAACTCTGTCAAAACTTCAGTAGTGAGTCCTCTGTGATGCACATCAAGCTTCAGGAACACTGGTGGTTTCTCGTTTCTATTTCTTGTGGGTTTTCAGTCCTGGCAAAATGCCCAATTAAGTTGTAAATCCTTAATTTGGGTATTGAATTGCCAATTCCCCAACTTGATGTCCTCCAAAAGTTGTGCCATTCAAAGGCCATTCTGCTTGCAATCCCAACTCCTTTTGGAGAACAACAGCCTGGGGACAAGTTTCTCGTGGACTATTCCATATTGGAAAAAAAAAAAAAGAATAAAGAGAATTTCGGGCCATTGAAAAAAGAGGTCTTTAGTGTTCTTTCTTTCCTCCACTCGTACTATAAGATATAACTAATAGCTGTAAGATACTTGAACTGCAAATTGGATTGTGGCTGAAAAATATACCTGGTACACAATGGACAAATGCAATGATTTTAATTTGTTATCTGTATTTCTATGGCAATGGTAACACTCAGAAGTCAGGGGCAAAGGAAGTTTCTCTGAAGCTGAGCAAAGGAGTTCACCTGTTGTACAGTTCTAATTAAGTGAACCAACCTGTTGCAGGGAGGTGTTTTTCTACCTGTCAGGCACTTGCTAGCCAACTCCCTTTACCTTTCCAGCGATAGACAAAACCTGCACTGGCATGCTGACTTACATGAACTGGGTTCTTCGTGATTTTGCTATTGTTAAAGCGGCTGACTCCCAAACAGGATTTTTTACGCATAGCAAACAAATTTGCCAATGCCATGCTGTTGTAATAACATTCTGTTATCTGTCTTAAAAGAGAGGAAAGTACAGCAGGGATTTTGGCTCTTCTGCATGGAAGAAATGCCATGATAAATACTTCCAGAGTCAGTAGGGGATTTCAGCTTCTAATTACTTACAGCCAGGAAGACAAAGCTGTATAATAGATTTCACTAAGCTGGCACCTTCTGTGCATGTTGGATTAAAATGTTTGTCATCCCTCAAACAGTGCAACAGATCACTCTTCTGGCTTGGAAAGATTGACATTGTGGTTGAACACATCTGGAAGGCAGCAGGAAGGGAAAGGCTGTCTTACCAAGTCCTGCTACACTGCAGATGTTGGGGTTATAATAAACCAGTTAGATCGTAGGAAATGGAATATTATCTGTGGTGGAATGAGAACGGCTTTTTTTTTCGACAAAATGTTCTTGGGATTTCCTGTTTTCTGTTCTGCCAACACATAATTATTGCTTCCTTCTCTTTGCCCTGCATGAGAGGGAGGCAAGCTTGGCACTTGAAGTGTTGCTAAGCTGCAATTTCAAGCATCTTTCCCTATTAACCAAGCATCCTTCACTGTTGCTGGCCATGTTACCTGAGAAAATCCTATGGCCTCTCTCCTACTCATTAAGATCATCTGAAGAAGTTCCCGCATAGCTATAATAGGTTGCTGTCATTGCAGTTGTGGGTCAAACTTTTAGCCTGGGTCTTTGGAATACATCCTCTGCTGATTTGAAAGGTCTAATCTCTTTGCTTACTTTTAATTTGACCCTAAACATGCACATTTTAAAAACAGTTTTTAATTCTTAATTTTTTGATTCTTAATTATTACTACTTTTAATGATTACTGTAATACTGATTTTATGATTCATTGTACATTGCCAAGAAATCTTAAAAGGTAGGGATATTGTTTTAATAAACTAATAAATAAATAGTTCATTTTGAGAGCCTAGAAAGATACAACCTTCCACGAACAGACATAAACTACTGGCCACTATGTGGACCTTACCAGTGGTGGTATGCTTCTGGTTCGGACCGGTTCAGCTGAACCAGTAGTAAAAAAAATCAGCCTCCGATCAACTGAGAGAAGGGAAACAAGCCTTGAGGATCAGCTGAGAGGATAAAAGACCGAAAAGCACATGGGAGGATGGGAGGGTTGCTCCTAGATTTTCATTTCTTTGTCCTCTCAGCTGATTGGCTTGTTAGCAGTGCGTGCATTAGGGATGCGTGTACGCACACATGTGCGATCACCCACCGAACCGGTAGCGACTAAGATAGGATCCCACTATTGGTCCTTATCCATGTTATTTTTCTTGTCATCAAAAAGAAAATAGCTCACTATTATCTTCTTGTATTCCACCCCCCCCCTTTTTGATTCTGTCCTATGGTCCTGAGATTCCTGGTGGTTGTCTATCAAAAATATTAATTAAATCTGATCCTACTTGGCTTTTTAAAGATCAGCCAAGGTTGGTAGGTCTTGCCATTATCTGCCCAGTATTCTAGACAAGGGCATATTCTTGATGTGCCTAGGAGAAAATGCTGCTAGATATTCATAGCTATCTCCTACTCCCAATTTTAGAACCCATTATGTTTATGAAAGAACTGCACATGTACAGATTGATCCTGGGATTATCTATGTGCTTCTGATCTATTGTCCTTCTCTAGTACTCGGTATCAGTTCAAACCAAAATAGGATTGCTACACATGAAAAGGAGAACTGCATCTTCAGCTCCAGGAAGCTTGACTGTCTTGCTTGCTATGGTTATAAGACTGCAGCTCCTGTAGTCAGAAATGAAGACTATGGCCACACTGGAATCCCTGTAAAAAGAAAATAGATGACATTGGAAGAAATAAAACAGAGGATATTTCCTCCCCGGGAATTAGCTATTGCACAAATGGACTGTATAGCAATTCTGACCAGCTGTGAACCATCCTTTTTTTTTTTTTTTTTAGGAGAAGACAACTGTTCCTGACTTTTGATAGATTACTAGCTTGCAGGCAAACGTTTAGCTTTCAGCAAAATGCAGGTTGAAGGCGTTTCTGCATTTGGGAAAGATAAAGGCCTTGCAATTCACCATATATTTCATCTTGAGCAGAGATTACGGTATATTGGGCACGATGATAGCCTAACAATATTTAAAAGAAACTTTGAGGTTTTTAAAAGAGTGGGTGGGCATTTTTTTAAAAAATGCTAAAGGTTTTAAAGATAAGTAGCCAAATCCTTTTTGGACAAAAGAGGCCAGAAGGTTCTCAGGAAAAATTGTCAAGCTTGTAATATAAAAACTTTATGTTGATTTCATGTGTATAGTTGTATGGTCCAAAAGCATAAGCTGTCAAAAGCAGGCTGCCAATCAGTTTAATCTGGAGACCTGCAAACACCTGCTTCCTTAGTCACTATGGGAGGAAAATTGCCCCAAACTGTTAAATAACTAGATTTGGGCTGCAAAAATTCATATGATTATTAGATGACAGTAAACACTTACTAAAAACTGTTAACTTTTTTGTCCCACCTATTTGTCATCCTGATGATTGCTTGGTAATGGACAAATGAAGTGAGATATTGGTCTCTGTGTGTTTCTTTTTCAACACCTGCAGTTTTAGACTGGTTCCTCTGGTGATCTTCACATTGCTATGAGTTGAGATGAGGGTCACCAGGTATTGTAACAGTCAAAGGAGGACACAGACAAATGGAAAGAAGAACAAATGGAGAAAAAAAAGGAGGGGACACTTGCTGCTTAAATTTCTTACCACCCACAATAAAAATTATAGCAAAACACTGCAAACAAGACTAAAGAAAAAGCCCACAACCTCCTAGGCTTACAGTTGTGTGAAATTATTTTTTCCAGCATCAGAAAGACTGATTTTTTTCAGTCTCAACATTTTTCCAGCAAACCTTTACTTTAAGAACATATGTTAGTGACAGTATAGATATTGTCTGATGCATGTGCCAAATTGATGCCAAATGATGAGTCATGTGATCTACACATAAGGCTACAGTGATCATAAATTTCAAGAACTGGATTCTAGCCAAGGGCTGGAATCAGGAAATAAATGAAATAACGTAAATCTAGGTTATAAAGTCTGTCAACAAACAGAGGGGGGGAAAGCAAATAATTTACAAAGTCACAATACAAAAAAAAATGGTATCATTACAATACTGTTGTGAAAACTGCCCCCCCAACCCAAAACAATAAAAACATGGGACAATATTTGAATTTAAGGTTATGCCTGATAGATGAAGGACAAGAAGAGAAAAAGTAGGTCATGTTCACCTTTTTACTAAATGTCTGATAACCCTACACCAGTTGCAGACCTACAGAACACACCATTGTTGGCTGCAAGATGAGGCCAGGCCTTGCTCTGGTTATATAACAGTAAACTCCCCTATAACAGAAACACCAGCATTTACTTCTGTTAAGTTCTGCACATGGGTGCAAGGAGCGGAGACGAGGCAGTGAACAGTGAACTTCAACTCTTTATTAATCATACTGAACAGAGCAATCACCTGGGGCAGCAGCAGCCCTTTTATAGGGTTGGCTGCTGCCCTATTAGCCAATGAGAAACATGAAAGTGTTAAACCCTTGAACCAATGAGAGTTGGCCCATTAACAGCCAATCAGATTTCCCAGAACGGACCAATCCGATGTCGCTATTATCGGCCAATCAGAAGTGCAGGATCAGAACCCTGCTTTTTACTTAAGGTTGTTAAAACTTTATTAAACGCCTTTATTAGTTCATAACACCCCTGCCCTCTAGGTTCTGTTTGAGTGGTGCGGTGACGTAATCCCATAGATATGCAGGTTGTTTCAACTGTCTATTAGATTTGCGCTGTCCCACCGGTTCCTGTCTGTAGTCCGGTTTCTGTGGAACGTTTTTTGATTTATCTGGTACAGGCAGTTCCGCATCCTCACAGGACGACTTGGTGCCACTAATTCTGTCATTGTTGTCCTCCGGTCTCTGCGGGCTCGCCTCCGTTGAGGTATTCCTCTGTGGCGAGGTAACCCCCCTTCCTGATTCTTCTTCATGTAATGCGCCGGCCTGTTGACTTTCTTCGATTTCATCATCCAGCATCTCAAATTTGGTTCCCTTGACATCCCCTCCCCTCTCAGTTTGAGAGTCACAGGAGTCGCGGAAACTGGGTTGCAACCTAAAGCGAAGCTGATCTATTTGGCGTTTCCATATCTTTCCGTCCAATGTTTGCAAGCGGTACGATCTGGGCCTGGTGGTTTGGGTTACGGTTGCTTTGACCCATAATGGTTCGCCGGAAAGGTTTTTAGCGAAGACTAAGTCGCCTACCTTGAACTCACGGCATTTTCCGCTAGATCCACAGGGTTTCTCTGGTGCATAGGACGGGTGGAGACGGTCGAGGTGGGAGCGGAGCTTGCGTCCCATTAACAGTTCAGCTGGAGTCTTGTTGGTGATGCTGTGTGGGGTGAAGTGTTGAAGTAGGAGTATTCTGTTTAGTTTGTCATCAATGTCCCCATAGTCCATCTTGTGGAGAGTTTTTTTAACAAATTGGACTATGCGCTCGACCCTGCCATTGGCCGCAGGATATGCCGGCGAGGTTAGCGCATGGCGGATACCCCGGTCCGCTAAGTATTGTTCAAACGCCAGGGTGGTGAACTGGGGTCCGTTGTCGGAGACTAGAACGTCTGGCAGTCCATGTGTTGCGAATGGTTTATTTAATTTGCGGATGACTGACTCGGTTGTAGTAGTCTCCACCTTGTGGATTTCGAGCCAGTTGGAATAGGCATCCACTGTTAGGAGGAACGTATGTCCCTTAGTAGGTCCCGCAAAGTAAATGTGGATGCGGGACCACGGCCCCGGGGGGGGGGGTTCCCACTCCGTTGGAGTTGCTCTATGTGGGGCACTGCTGACTTCTTGGCATTTTAGACAAGTCTTCACCCAGGCTTCGATCTGCTTGTCGATGCCCGGCCACCACGCGTAGTTTCATGTGAGCACTTTCATACGCACGATGCCGGGGTGACCGTCATGCAATGCTTTCAAAACTGCTCGTTGTAACCGCTCTGGGATGATGACTCTGTCTCCCCATAGGATGCAGCCTTTCCGTTAGAAAAGTTCTGTTTGATGGTTTCTGAAAGGGGTGAGGTCATCAGGGGTTTGTTCTACTGGCCATCCTCGTTCGACCCAGCTGAGAACTTGTGCCAGGACAGGATCTCGTTTCGTTTCGATAGTGATGTCTCTGGCTGTTAGCAGCGGTGAATGTAGTGTTTCAATNTGATGTCTCTGGCTGTTAGCAGCGGTGAATGTAGTGTTTCAATCTGGAGTGTTATGAGGGTTGGAGTGGGTCGTCGACAGTTTCCGGAAGTGGGGCACGGCTCAATGCATCAGCGTGGAGAATGGCTTTCCCCGGGCGGTGTTGCAATTTATAATTGTACGCAGCGAAGAATTCCGACCAATGAGTCATTCTAGGTGACAGTATATAGGGGGTTGGCTTGTCTCCCGCTATAATCCCCAGCAAAGGTTTGTGA
>BHEV01080538.1:0-44702 GCA_004319985.1 Emydocephalus ijimae
TGGTTCGGTTCACGACGTTTAAATAAAGAGCTTGAAACGAAGTCACCGACTCCTGGCGTCTGTTTGCGGACACGACAGTTGCCTTTTGGAGGGGTGAATAGGAAGCAGAAATATTGTGTATACCACCTTGAATTGTACAAGATAATGGCCACATAGAAATCTAATAATAAATACATGGGAGAAGAGAGGAAATCAGTCAAAATCATTATCTACCTAGTCCTGAAGCTGCTATACTCTGTGATTTTCTTAAGCTTCTTGTTATTTTCAATTCATCCTCCCATCTTTTATTTAAAAAAAAAACATACTCTGTCATTTTTGGCCTAGTTATACAGGTAGTCCTCAACTTAGGATCACAACTGAGCCCAACATTTCTGTTGCTAAGTGAAACACTTGTTAAGTGAGTTTTGGCCCATTTTACAAACTTTCTGATCACAGTTGCTAAGTGAATCACCACAGTTGATAAGTTAGTAACATGGTTGTTAAATGAATCTGGCTTCCCATTAATTTTGCTTGTCAAAAGGTTGCAAAAGGTAGTTACATGACCTTGGAACACAGCAACGGTCATAGGTATGAATCAGTTGCCAATAATCTGAATGTTGATCACACAATCATAGATATGTTATTAAGGTCATAAGTGTAAAAATTGGTCATAAGTCACTTTTTTTCAGTGCCATTGTAACTTTGAGTGGTCATTAAATTAACTCTTGTAAATTGAGGATTATCTGTATTCTAATGCTACATTCTCTGAAGGGCATAGATTCAGGCCTGTTGCTTATAATTTCCCTAAGCCATGGAATGTACTGTGCAATAATACAGTACCTTCTCTCTGTTACAACATGATTGTGGTATTAAAAATGACTATTTGAATCCTAGATAGTGAAATAACCATAGACATTCTGAACCCTGACCATAATTCTCTTTATCAGTTTTTAAATGAATTTATTTGCAGGAATCCTTTGATTTCTATGAGAACATTAAGCATGTGTGATGAATCTTCTATAGCTTGGGTTGAATCAAAGTAATGGATACTAAGGAGTTCGGCTTATACTGTTCTAAGTTTGATATGGGCCAATTTGCACCTAATATACTTCTAGGACTAAAGAAAAACTGTAATTTACTTGATGGAGAAAAGAAAGCCAAACACAAAAAGTCATATATAATCTCCTAGGAGAAGAGGATTACTCAATTCAGTCTGTATATAATTTAGAGATACAATTCCAGGGGGAATAACTTCCAGTTATCTTTTTAATTTATAGAGACAGTTCTTTGCCTTCTGCAGTCATTGTCTGCTGATAATATCATAAATGTGTTTCTCACAAACAATCCATTTGTCAGCTCTATTGTCAGATCCCCATTATAGCAGTTTAGGAGTGGTAAAGTGCAGGACTACTAAATAGTAGGTCAACATTCAAGTATGAGCAACATAAGATTTTAAATCCATGTTCAATCTTTTGTTATTTATTCTGGGACTTAACCTTTATTTACCCACCAATAAACTTGAAATCCTGTAGGTCAAAGTACTTTGGGCAAAACTATATTAATCTGATTTTGAAGAGTCCCTAGAAAATACAGGAAAGTGAAGGATGAAATATACAGAGCTTTGTGCTAGTGGGAATTGTAAAATCCTACAACATAAAAGAATACTGTCTCTCTCCCCCTCCCAACTCCCTCCCTCCCTCCCCCCCACAAGCACACTTTTCTCATTGAATAACCTAATCATAAACTAAGGTATTGCCATTATCATTAAAGGGCAAAAGCTGTCCTTTCTCTTAAATGATAAGAGCATCACCTTAGGAATAGATGAAACAATACTGGCGAATGTACATTCCAATGCATACTGTGTAGTATAGATGCATACACCACATTTTACTCAGTCACTCACACTCTGGTCATCTCTCATTTAGATTATTGCAATGACTCGACATGTGACTGCTTTTAAAACATTTGGAAGCTACAATTGGTCCAGAACGTGGTGGTGCAAACAGTTCTGGAGGCCTCTGGTATGGCATATGTAATTGCCACATGTACACAAACTTCACTGGCTGCCAATTTGCTTCTAGGTTCAATTCAAGGTGTTGATCATGACCTTTAAAACTCTTTATGGCACGGGTCCAGAATAGTTGAGAAACCATTTTACCTCAATGTCCTGCCCCATTCATTCTAGCAGAAGGGGTTTACTGCAAACCCCATTAGTCAAGGAATTTTTAATGGCAGGGCTTAGAAAAAGCCTTTTTTTGCCCTGGCACCCAACCTTTGGAACATCTTGTCACTGGAACTGAGATGTAAACCCACCTTTCTGGCTTTCAGGAAGAGCGTTAAAGCCTAACTCTACTGGTTGGTGAAGTGCCCTGATGGAGAAGCTGTAGACTATACATGGTTGATGCAGTGACATAGAAGGTCCCACTTTGCTCCACACCAAATATTTTAGTCTGTATTTATTATTTTGTAAGTTTAATTTCAGGGACATGGTGGCTCAGTAGCTAAGACATTGAGCTTGTTGATCAGAAGGTCGGCAGTTCAGCAGTTCGAATCCCTAGCATTGAGTAATGGAGTGAGCTACTGTTACATATCCCAGCTTCTGTCAATCTAGCAGTTCAAAATCATGTAAAAAATGCAAGGAGAAAAATAGGGATCACTTTGGTGGGAAGGTAACAGCGTTCTGTGTGCCTTCGGCATTTAGTCATGCCGGCCACATGACCATGGAGACATCTTCGGACAACACTGACTCTTTGGCTTTGTAAAAGAAATGAGCATCGCGCCCTAGAGCTGGAAAAGACTAGACGTATGTGCAAGGGGAACTTTTATCTTTACCTTTTTAGGTTTAATCTGTTTTTATATTTAGCATTTTTATATCTCTATTATTTTATTACATTGTAAGCCACTCCGAATTGCTTTGCACCACGAGATGGTGGGTGGCATATCAATTTAATAAATAAATAAATAAATAATATGTGTGTCGGACTTCCGGTTTGCAAGGTTTCAGCAGCAGCAGGGATTCGCGATACTGCACGATCCCTGTTGCGTTCGCCGCCAAGGTTCCCCTGATCTATTTGGATCTGAGGGATATAGCTGCCCCATAGAGGCAGCTGAAGACAGGGGAGATCCAGACAGGGGCTTGGGGGTGTCGCAGACACCCTCCCCAGCCGGCAAAACCCCCTTTTCCCAAGGCAGAGGAGCGGCGGTCAGCAATGGCCGCCACTAAGAAATCTGCAGCCGGACAAGCAGGTGCAGGAGGGAGAAAATTGGAAGAATTATGAAAGTTGCTTTCAACTGGGACAAAGCAAGAGAAAGTGCCCTGGAATCTTGAAGGCTGCTAAGGATACATTGTTTCTAGTGAGAGTTACAAGCTGCGAATATCCTAAAAGGGAAAGGGTTTTTTTTTTTTTTCATTTCACTCTCCTTCCTAACGTGACAGTGGATGAAAAAAATCTTTTTGGCTGTGAGCGGGAAGGGAGAGGAAAAAAAATTGGAGCAAAATTTGAAAATAAGGAGAAGATTGCCTAGAATTCTAAAGAGTTACTAAACATCAATAAGACTTCTAAAAGATATATTTTAAAGGAAACTTTGTGACTAAACTTTAACCCCAGAAAGAGAAAGTGAAGAAGGAGAAAGTATTTAAAAGAAACAGCTTGTTTGGATTGTTTGGTGATTTTGGAACTTCTGAGAATTATTTCTGATTAAAAGCACTTGGGTGATTGTTTGGAAAACCTTTTTCTCTACACAATGGCATCACTTGTGGATGGACTGAAACTTGTATACCAAAAATATGAAAAAGAAAAGCAAGAAGGGAAATATGTCCTTGGCATTCTTTTTCAATTTTTAGAAATGGCGGTTTGTACTTATGTAAAGCTGAACGAGCAACAGGATGATGGGGACAAAGAAGCCATCTTTGATGAACAAATAATTTTGGCCGGAGAAGGGAAAAAGAAAGAGAAAAAGGAAAAGAAGACTTTAAGACCTGGAAAAACAACCCAAAAAGAGAAGAATAAGGTGAAAAGGGGACATTATGTTGGGAAACAACAGAAAGGGGGAAAGCAGAATAAAAGGGAGGTGGAGAGACAAGGAGAAGAAGAAGCAAGGGAGAAAGGAAGAAAAGAAGGGATGAGAAGCCTCCCCTTAATGGTGGGGAACAAGATGTAAAGAAGCAAAAGGTTTTTTTAGAAATAATGGATACATTTTATTGAAAAAGGGATTCTAGAAAGGTATATAAGATTGCATTTCTATATTTGTATTTAGAAATAACCATAGAAAATTGGAAATAATATGTAATTTAAAATGTGATAAAATATTTAATATAATCTAGTGAATTTTTTGTTAAGAAAAGGGGAGTACTGTAATGAAACAATGATTTAAGATATGTGATGTTGGGGTGGGGGAATAATTTTGGAAAGCATAAGTGTTCCCACAAAGGCATGATATTTAATTGAAATGGGTAAAATGTTTAAGATATAAATGATTGTTAATATTAATGATTAGACTATGTTATCCTATTGAAACTTTTTGTGAAATGAGAGATTTGAAGGAGAAGAAGGGGAAACATTGTAATGAAATAATGATCTATAATATGTGATGTGGGGGGGGGGAATAACTATGGAAAATAGGTGCTCCCATAAAAGTATGTGATTTAATTGAAAAGTAATGTGCTAAATGTTTAAGATATAAATGAATATCAATATTAATGAATAGATTTGTATTGGTTTTGATAATACTGTATAATTTTAGAACGTACCAGACAGAATCCCAATGTAAGTTATGTGTTCTATATTAAGTATTATAAATATAGGGGAAAGAGATAAAAGCATCATACTCCATTTCGTGTACAGGAGAAGTTTTTTTTTCAAAGAAGAAAGATAAATGGATAGCTGGAAATAGAACAGACAAAGAATAATAAATATTATGATTTGAATTGAGAGGAGATAAATAAAATAAAATTGAGAAAATTTAAAAGAGAGAAGTTATATAGAAAATTGAAAATGCTAATAAGATATGGAATGGTATGTAAAATGAATATGAATTTGAATTTGTGTCTGTACCAAGAGTTTTAACCCGGGACTAAGCAACTTTCAGAAAAGAGATTTCTTATGCTTTTATGTTTTGTGTTTTTGTGTATTTATGTTTTGTATGTCTTTAAAAATTAATAAAATTTGTTTAAAAAAAAGTATGTGCGTCAAGTTAGGAAAAGATGAAATGATACTGGAGAACTTACATGCTGCAAATGTCACATTTCAAACTGCCCATCCCCATCTTATTTTAAACAAAGAATATACATTGCCAACTTCCTTTTATTTGGAAAAAATGATAAAACCTAAACTTTATTCAACCTCAGCTCTCATGCATGAAGGACAAGCTGCAATCTGGCCGAAAGCAAACAAGATGAATGATTCCTATCATCCTTCCATGTGACAGTGATCAACTATGGAGGAGGAGCAATTATGAGGGAAAGTAGATTTACCATCACCATCACTTATACAATCAAGCCAAGACAGCAAAAGAATGATGTCATCTAATAAGATTCAGAAGGCTTTCTATTGTGACAAGAAGCAAAGCATTTTCTTGTGAAGCTCAGAATTCCTACTTAACATTCATGCCCTTAATAGTGTAGTTCTATCCAGGATTCACCAAAAGGATTCACCGATGCTTGCAGTTAAGTGTGCCTGGGATTTTGGTCTATTAATATAGTGCAAATCATACTCAGAAGGCATCGGATTCATTAAACTCGCTAACACTTAAAATGAAAGAAACAAGTGCACAAGGGTGAAGTTTTATTGATTAGACGTCACTGGATTTCAAAGATACAGAGCCAGAAGCTCTGTATATTAGTCAAGGTCATAATATTGAATATTCCTTTAACACCTTCACTTGTCTGTCCTTCTCCAAACTGCAGCAAGGAGAACTGGTCTGAAGGTGGAATTAACTGGAATCTAACCCCCCCCCACACACACACCTTCAAATCCAAACATCAAAGGGCAGAACTAAAGACTTGTCCAACAAAAAACATCATTTAGGAAATACCAATCTTTTGCAAAAAGAGAAAACCAGACTCTGTTTCAATATACTGAAATGCAGACATCCCACAGTTCCTTTCAGAGCTAACTACCTTCTCCAAGTTGCAGGACTTTCCCAGAAATGATCATCAGACTTCAGAATGAATATCATTCTCCAAATAAGCCAATTTACTCACTCAAACTAGCAGGCAAGAAAAGGCAGTAATGAATAAATTAAAATCAGATTCTAGCATTTTCATTATTTCAGCAGATAAAGGAATAATTGCAGTCATCATGAACAGAGAAATATTGTATCACATATTGTAGCAGAAACTTTGCTTGGAGGTATCAGCTCATACCAAGAAAACTAGAATAACCTCATCCCCAAACTATATAGAAAAATTAATCAATGCCTCTTGAACTTAGAAAACAACATAAACCTCCCAGGAACTACAAATAACAAAATCCAGAAGCATCAAAAGTGCTGATTGGTGGATTTCCCCAAAATAACAATATTTTTTTAAAAAAAAAACGTCCAATCATTGCACTTTTTCAACATCCTAGTTTAGGGGTTTTTCAAAACCCATCCAGAATGTTTTAACTAGAATTAATGGGATGAAACTTAAAGGATGTAAATAGAGAATACACATTTGGAATAACTTTTTGACAGTAAGATTAGCTGCATAGGAACCTTTATCAACTGGGACAGCTCATCAACACCAAAGAAAGCTATAGAATTTGACTACCTCTAAATACATTCCAAAATAAATCCCCTCCCCTTTCATTTCACAAAAAATACTCTATGAAACAATACAAAAAAAAAACAGAAAGACATAACAAGAAGCACTACAATAACACTTTCAAGCAAAATAAATCCATGTGAACCCACCAGCAGATTGTTCCATCCACTCGGCATCACAATGGCCCACAATCCTGTAGAAACCTACAAAGAATTTCTGGGTAAATCAAAATACTGCACACCTTGCCAAAAGAGCTGATATTGTAAATAAAATAGGTTCTTGGATTTGTCCTATCTCAGGTAAATGGCACCAGCCTCATCAGTGAACTGCAGAATACATCACTGTAGTAAAAAACCAAGATCACCATATCCTACAGCCAACCACAGATTCAAAATGAGTCACAGCCAGCTTGTGGGGGAGGATTACAGTACTGGTAGATTGCATCAACCACAAGAAAGCTAGAGAATACCTGAAAGTTTGTCACATGAGCAGATCAATGGGGCTCGATATGGCCTACCACAAACTTAAGGGCTTGATCCACACCATGACCAACAAACCATTCAATCAAAGTTGAATGGACACCATCCCCTGCCAGCAACTAACCACTAACCAATCCACTGCAAGGGAATTCTAAATTCTAAATTATTTCACTGAGGAAGCATAATAAGATGATGGGAGGAAAGGCTTGCAGAAAACCTTACTTGGTACCTAAGCATTGCTCTCCCAAAGCTTCAAGGCCTTTTAATATCATATTTATTGTAGCAAATGTCAGAAGAAAGCAATTTCTTCTCCTTGGAGTTGTTCATTCTCTTCTATCACATTGAATGAGAACTAGCAAAAAAAGAAATGTAACATTTTTTTTCTTTTACAAATGTCTTTAATGGCCACATACTGGCCCAGTTCTGTACCTTGAAAGGTACAGAAAGTGAGAAGAGTAAAATATTCATTTCCTGGCATGAAGATCAAATGAAGCTTAAACCAAAGGACATTTGTGTGGGTTCAGGGACATGTGTGTGTGTGTGTAAAAAGTCAAGATAGCACTTATGACATTCAAGAAAGCATGGCTTGCCATGTAATAAGAGCCCTGCCTCATCATGCAATGCACATACAAAATAGTGAGATCACCTGGTTGCAGCCACTGTTTTGACTTGACACCCTACTTTAACTTGTATACCAGATTTATACTCCATTAAAAGGAGGGAAAGGAGTCCCTGCTAACAATAACTCTGCTAGTTATTGTTGACTCTAGTGGGTGGCACTCATCACTCTTTTGAGGCCTTGAGCCACACTGCCCAAAGACGTTTCCATGGCCATGTGGTCAGCATGACGTCACAAGCAATGTTTCCTCCACCCTATTTATTTACCTGCATTTGCATGCTTTCAACTGCTAGGTGGTCAAGAGTTACTGGAAGACAGGTGCTCACCCCATGCATGCAGCTCGAATCTGGTCTGTCAGTTTTCCAGCCAACAAACCAGCACCTTAGCCACTGAATCACTGTACTGCCCATCCTCCATTGAAAGGACATAATAAGGACTTGCAACCCTATAAGAAAAATATTTCATAGGATTCAGTATATTTGGAACAAGGAGCCTTCAAAATATTGCACTACATTGCCAAAATGGAGTTCAGTATCTCTATTTTTTTTAAGATTGCAGAGCATTCATATCAAATAGTTCAAAAGATTCTATTTATCACCCACAAAGCCTAAAAGAGTTAATTGGAACCTGACGAACACGGCAAAAGCAATAACAAACACTAAAATAATTTTCAAGTCCAACTTTATGGTTCATTTAAATAACTACTGGTATTGACTAATCTTTCCTATTGCATCACGTGGATAGAGATGGAAAAAGTTCTTAAACACAGAAAGTTAGGGAAATATAGCTAATTAACTGTCCTCCCTATAATTTCCTTTGGAGCATGTTTGACATGTTAAAACATATGCAAATTCAAACTATGGAGCAGTTCTTAATCAACCATTAATTATCAGTAAGGTTGAATGGAAATCAATGTTATGCGGAAGCAAAAAAAAACATAAATTAGTTCTTCACTTGATGTCATTATCAGGTTCTTTTATCAACCAGTCAGTTTTAAAAGTTATTTTGTTTGTAAGATAGATAAAAATAAGACTGAGCAGAAAATCTTCCAGAGGCGCTCAAAGCCAATTCATTCATTTCTTCTTCCCCTTCTTTTTCCTATTTCTCAATAATTGGTTTCACTCACCACACTGTATCTTTGTTTTGCTGTAAAAAGTAAACTTTCCTTCCTTCCTTCCTTCCTTCCTTCCTTCCTTCCTTCCTTCCTTCCTTCCTTCCTTCCTTCCTTCCTTCCTTCCTTTTCCTTTCCCTTTCCTTTCCTTCTTTCCCTTCCTCCCTTTCTAAAAATCTCAAATTCTTTTCTTTATTTGGGGGGGGGGGACATGAAATTGATTTTTAAAAACAAATAAACAAACATTCACCCCTTGATGAATCTAATCAAATTGTCTCCAATCTGCCTTGGACACTTTTGAGAGAATTCCCTGGAGATGATGCACCATGTTCTGTGTGCTTGTCACAGAGCAATTCAGAGTGATAGCTTGTCAATAACAGAGGTGCCAGTCTTACGCATCTTTAAAACATTGGAGAATATAAAAGCTTTCAGGCTCTTTTTGTAAAAGTTAGCATTCAAAACTCAGTGAAGAATCAATCCTTCTCAATGTTCAACTTTAATTTTGTTTTAAGATTTATACTGATTTCTTAATTAAATATTTTATTTTTTTAAAATAAAAAACTGAAAGATTCATTGTATTAAAAATATTTTCTGTTTATGGAGAACTGAATTTAGCCAAGTTCTTAGTAAAAAGAACCAAATAAATGACTTTATTAACCAAAACATAGTTATCCTGTGACAATATAGACATCCATCAATGAATAAAAACAGACATATAATTTCATATTGAAGTTTGTTCCTTTGAACCTTCATGACAATTGGTACAATGCTAGACATTTATGGTTATACAACATTTGCAAAATTATAAGCTACCATCATTATGTCAAAAGGTGAAGAATTTTCAATTTTAATGGAAAATCTAATATCACCATAAACTGTATAATTAAAGCTGCCAAATAGGTATTAATTGGTCGTCTCTCTTTTAAAAAAATAAATAACTAAAATGTAACATAAAGTTTCCATGGTCAGATAAAAATAAATGATAATTTCCATATAAATTTCCATATGTTCATTTGCATTGTTAATATGAAATAAAATTGGGTGTACAAGTAGTATGCTTACATTATCATGTGATGTGGATTTTAAGTTGCCTTATCCAATTGAAAGCTATGGAAATATGGGATGCTCTGACTCCATTAGGGTTAGGGGCAACACAGAATTTATGACACTGGATGACCTTGCCTGAGGAACTCTATTCACCAAAGAAGAGGAGATCTATAGCCAATTGGTTTCTGTATCCGTGAATCTGATGAGTGATTTATCTAGAAAAGCTGGGTATGGATTCGTTTTCTGTACTCCCACTGACCATTGTGTTTTCTTCCTATATGCATTGGTAGAATTCTGTCTACGCAAGAAACAAAATCTTTCTTATGCCATTGGACCTTCTTAACAGCACACTTGAATGGGGCAAACAAACTCAGTATGACATATGACCATACTAGTAATTTTGCATTCTCTCTACTGAGCACTCCAACAGCAGTGGCTAAGGTAGTCATTCTGGATGAAATGATAATCACCCCTAAAGAAGCTGGTTTGTGACAGGTTTTCTCTTAACTCTTGGCTCCTACTCAAACAGCAGATGAAATGAAGCAGCAGTGTGACTTGTCTTTTACATGATCTGTTCTAGATCATTACAGAACTGTACTTCATTAACACTAACTGACTCAGGAGAGAAAGTATAAATTGTTCTAATTGTGTGTCCCATACACTGTGGTCCCCAACCTTTGCAGCTTGACAGCTTGGCTGGAGGGGGACAGGGGAACCAGGCCACATAAATGAGTTGAGCTGCGTGTGACACAACTGCGTTGTGAATAGGCATGGCCAGGGGTTGGTGACCCCTGCTATGCACAATTATAGTGTTTGGATAATTCAAACAATGGATTCATCATTCACTCTCCAGGCAAAGCATTTATTCTTGGGTGTTGACAGCATACAATAACAGAGCATATGGTTTCAAGAAGTAAGTAAAATAGAGACTAGTTGGCTTTATTTTATGATTATGGCATCTTCTGTCAGATTCCATATGAACTTAACTGGAGGAAGGCTTAACCTCCCACACTCTTTTTGCTGATTTTTCACATACATTCACATAACTATGGGGCCATAAGGGATTATGTACAACAGTGACATAAACAGAGTGACTAGAACAACTTAATTTTTATCGGATCATTTTAGAATTTTGTTTGAAAAGTGAAAAGGAATAGTTAATCCATCAATAAGTCATTTACCTTAGGGCAATTTGGGCTAATGTAAATCAGTCTAGGCTAGTTGTTGGAATTAATAGTTTGTACAATGTACTCACATCTGACCCACTTAAGTGCACAGTGTGAGAAGACCTTTTGAGTACCATAACAAAAAAGTTTTATATATAAGTTTTAAGTTTAGCCATTAAAAATAATGGAGGAGAGAAATGTGGTTTTCATTTTATTTAGGCACACAATAAAAAGATTGAGTCTTCAATATTCTTAGCTACATGTGCAAGCCATATGGGAAAAATCTGACTGGTCATATTGATATTTGGATGCTTTCCTCACATGTTTTTGGATTCTGAAGGGAAACGTCTTTTAATTATACTTTAAACTAAATTAAAAACAAGCCTCTCTAATATTCTCTACATCTGTAAGACTGCAGTAAGACTGCATCCTAGTCAATGTCAGCTTGCTTCTCTGTTTGAGATGGAACTGCCAAGTGTGGCAAATCAGGAAATCCAGGCAGCTCAAATGAATATAAAGGTTTATTTAAAGCTTAAACTCTCTACAAGAATCTGAACTATTTGATGATGGATAAGAGTCAATGGAATTCAAGGTGGACCAGACTTAGATCTCTTCTGAACATGAAGGGACTCAAGATTGATGGTGCATTTGACCTCTTTCTCAAGTTCAACCTGGTCATCTTCTAGAGGAGCCTTTGAACAAGACTGAGACCATTAGTTTTTACTGATGTGTGGAGAAACGTAACATATCCATGTATATATTTTAAGAAATTAGCAGATTTTTCAACATTGGTATGTGTTTATGAATGCATATTCTGCTTTATGTCTCTATGAAATAGGTAAAGCCAGTTAAAAACTTGGCTTACATTAACCTATTTTTAAATTACAATGATTGCACTGTGAGTATATAATATTGCTAGCCAGGGTAAATAACTCATGCTTATGGTATTGAATAGTTTATTATTTTAAGCCCACTTCAGTGTAATGTAGCACTTCTAACTCAATATTATTGAGTGGATCAACACACCAGTCTATGTAACTCAGAATTATTTATACAGATGGCTGTTGCCTCTTTACAATTTCAGGAATTTTCTAACCCTACCTGAAGTTACCAAAAACTCGATCTGGGACTCTTTCTATGTAAGATATGTACTCTAAGCTATACGCTTGTATTCATGTGATTGTCCTGCTGAATTCCACTAGATGCATTTATGAATAAACTGGTTCCAGAATTAGATTCTGGAATGCCTTTATTCTTTATATTGGCCAAGAAGGTAAAAAATAAGGAGCAAGATTGCAGCCTTTGCTGGAACCTGGACAACCTTCTACTCACCCATGGAAAGCAGACTGTGAAAACAGGAACAACAGAGGTAAGGAACCACCAGACTGTTATTATTCAAAGCATATGTGGGTCTTTTTTTGCAAGTTTTCTTTGTGCAGCACCTCCTTCAGACGTCATGCTCAATAAAACACTTGTTCTCCAAAACTCAAAATGAATTAAAGTGGGGGGGAAAGGTGAAACAAAAGCCACACTTTTAATATGACCTGTATTTTATTGGAATTTAAACACCCAAGTGAAAGGGATTTACCTCAAAGAATCTGATCTAGATGATATATTCTATATGACTGAAAATTGCTTTCTGGCTCTTCATAAAGTTTTGATTTGACTGGCAGGTTCTATGTGAAAAAGAATAATATGTGAGCCCTGCTTTCATTTAGATGTGCACTCCCATGTGTCACATTGCATTATGTATTTTCATTTAGTATTTTACAATGGCAATAATCACTTCAGGTGCATTATTACTGGACCACTATATGAAATAGACTAGGATGTGTCAAACTGAATGGCAGTTGGTTAACCCTTAGTTTGATCTTGCTTATAGAAGTCTTCAAGAAAGTTTTCAATAGAAGTATAGTACCGATAGCTTTCTCACTCATTCATACAAGCAGGAATCTTCAGTGGAATATTAGATCCACACAAGTCACAAAGAACATGAGCCATAGTTCATTAAAATTTTCTGTGCCCCTTTACATTAATTCATGTTCATTGGGGACCAAATTTAAATATTTACTGGTATATGTTTAGTTTTACTTTCTCCAGTGTATTACATTGGTTGATAAACCACTATTGCAAATGAACGATATTCTCCAAAGTCAAGGAAAAAAAGCAATGCTGCCCATATAGAAGGATCTGAAAAGGCCTAATAGTGCTTTCTTCAGTGTTCTATCCTTTGGTTTTTTTGCCTTCGAAATTTTGTAGTCTGGGACTAGAAAACCAGAGTGGTCAGTCACAACAATCTTGCTAACAAGAAGAATAAAAACCAGCTAAGCTATTGCATCACCAGAGGATAAACCCAATAGTAGGAAATCAGCCATAACAATAACAACAACAACAACAACAACAAAATGGATAAGTATGAATTTAGTTTACTAATATTCACCATGATTAAAGTTTCTAAAAAGCAAGTGTCTCTGCCCAGCACCTGAAGCCAATTGCCAATAAATAGAGTCATGCTTCACTTTAATACCTCTGGTTACTTACAAAAACAGCCAAAAATAGCTGAGACACTTAAGTCTTCCACCAAGAGGATCCATGTCAAAGAAAAGTCTGCATAAGAAATAAACAAACATGTCTTTTCTAAAGCCACTCAAGGGCCCACCAAAATTCCTACTGTGTTTGGTAGTTGTCAACCCCACTAGATAGATCAGATCAGGAAATCAAGTCCATGGGAAGGCTAAAACTATTTTTGTTGGCTATAACAAGAGAATATTGCAAGTTTGATTGTGCCATACTCTCTCTTCCTTCTCAAGTGAATTGTTGTGGACTTAACACATGTTTCGGGCTCTTTTGCCTGGGCCTGAATACATATCCCCATCAGGGTCATCTTCTTATTCCCCATAATAGTATGCAGTTGGCAAATCCCTTACTGCCACAAAAGAGTAGCTGGAAATAGCCATGCTCCTGCTATGTTAATGGGAGCCTTGCAAGAAAACAGCTGTCCTCCCTGAACAGGAAAATTGATTCTACTTAATGTTGAGATCACTGCACTATATATGTTATCTGACAGAGTATTTCCCCCACCCCTGAATTAATTAAATGACATCAGGTCTGTAGAGCCTCCCCCCCCCCACTCCACAAGTGTCTTAGTAATGACAAAACTGAAAAACCCATAAACATTCTACTGTCCACTTTCTTTGCAGAATGTATAATAGTTTATGGCTCCCACATTTCTCCTAAAATAATTTTCCTGATACAGAAATGGATTCAATTGGTAAATTGTCTGGAATATAGATGTAAAATGAAGAAGGATGTTACACACCTATATCAGAGGTGCAATCTTCTTTTTAAGCAGCAGATAAAAGAACATTACATACTGTTTCAAGTGTGCAGTGGAATCTGTGGAGAGACAACGTTGCAAAGTTGGTGAGCATAGCATGACAATGAGTAGAGATGCAAAAGTAACCGGGCTTGAATCATAATGTTTTCTCTGCTATTTTGATCACCCACTTCTGAATACCACTGTGTCTACAGTCATGCCGTAGAATGAGTCCAAATGTCACAATATTTCTAGTGCTACTGAATTTGCTTTTTTATTTGTTCTTTATTTAAACAAGTAAAATTGAATTTTCTTTTGTCACATTACTTTCATTCATTGCTAAAACTGAAACAGAAGATAATGGAAGGGTAAAACTATTTTTCCAATACTAATTTAATTTATAAAATTCATTACCCATTTTTATATATGAGATTATGTCACCTTAAGCAACTGTGGAAGATTTACTGTTTTTGCCCTGTTGCCAATGTTTGAAGCTAGAGAGAGACAAGAAACACCAGGAAAGCCTTTTAAACCAGTCTTGATAGCATGATCTTTTCATTGAGCTTTCAACCACTCCTCATATATCCCAGTAATTCATAGCATTTCAAACTCCATCAATAAATCTGGGTACTTAAGATGTGGTATCCCAATATGCATCATTTCAGCAGACTTCTTCCTTTCCTTCTATTTTTTTACAAATAAAGTCACAGCCATTTTTAAACAAAATAAAATGTTAAACAAAATGCCACACATTGTATTTTGAAATGCTGCTAAAGGCTATAATTTAATGAAACAAAGCCCTTTAAAAAAGAAAAAAGAAACCTTTAGGAAATAAATATATTATATATTTGAATCAGAATTCATCACAAGCTTTGAATCCATAGTAGGTACCAGCCTGACATTGATATAAAACCTCTGAGAATGTTTTTTGTGCACTAAGCACAAATTTACATCAAAGCAACAGCTTTCTCCATTACACTGAGTATTAAGCGACTATATCCATCTACTTGACAATTTTGTTGGTTTTCACCTTTGTGCCTCCCCCCCTCCCTTTTCCTCACAGTTCCCTGGAATTTTGTGGATTGATGAAGTCATTCTGCTGTCACTTCGGATGGATGATTTAGTTTGACATGAAAACCTCATTGCAGGCTCAAAAAGTCTTTGTGATATAAAGTAATACAAAATACAAAAATTAACCTAAGTCAGGATATGGGCCCATTCTAATGTCTTCAAGCACCCATATTATTTTTTTCTCTTCTGGAAAAACAAAATGTCAATACCAATCATATGTTTTAAATAATATTACATATATTTTAATGAAGTTCCAGTCAAGTGTAGAATGTTTCAGAAGAACAAGTCTGACTTTCTTATGTTAGCTTTTTCTTTTAGAGTATATAAGTTTGAACAGATGACAGGAGAGACAAAGGGCAATGTTTCTGTCAAAATGCTAAATCATACACATTCTTAGAAATTTCTTTACTAAAATGAATCATTGTCCATAACCTTTACCAACGTAAACGGGGAAAAATTATGAGTAGACATGTTGATACAGAGAGGAATAATTTAATAATCCAGAATAGGTTTAGTAACTTCTTATTTATTTGAGTATCCCAACCCCTGGCAATGGTAACGGTTAGGTTCTTTTTCGATGCTTTATCAGAACAAAGAATTCAACATTTATATTCAATTTTTATGAGTGCAACATATAGTACAGCTAGATTCTCCATCCCCACTTCACCTATTTAGATTCAGAGTCTGTACTCCTCCCTCTGCACAAGCATATTTCAAACTCAGTAGCATTGTTGTGATAGTGTTCCACCTATCACCTTGTGTTTGTTATTCGCTCTACTAATTTCCAAGTGGAGGGCTGTTTGACATTTTTAGCAGCTTGTTTGGCTATTGAGCATAATTTTCATTTGCCCTTCATCACATTTTGAACATGAGACTGGCAGCAATGTTCACAGCCTCAAACTCATGCTCCGGCAGGACATGGTTCAATGCAATGCAAATCTTTCTCAAGCAGGCTTCCCTCCTGCTAAGGAAAGAAGAAGGAAAAAACAACACTTGCACTCTTTGAAAGCCAGAAGTTGCAGTTAGAGTGATCAACAATCTGGCTTTGTGTGAGGCCTTTAGGTTCACATAATATAAAGAGAAGTTGAATGTTTAATGCAGTGGGGGAAGTAGTTAGTTACATACATACAAGTCAGGAGTGAAATTCAAAAAAATTCCCTACTGGCTCTGTGGGAGTGGCTTGGTATACTTGATATAATAGTAATAGCAACCAGGAATAATTTTTACCAATTCAAATAATCCCTACCACCTCTGCCGAAGTGGTTGAATGGCTGTCTTAGGAATTCTGGGAGTTGAAGTCCTCCAGTCATAAAAGGATCATGTTTCCCCACCCCTGGTCTAATTTGAATATTATTGTCTGTGATTGATAGCAAATGTCAGATAGAGGTGTTAGCACCAGCCCCTATCCTTCACATAGTGTCTCTGTGTTAGTGTGTGTATATTCAATTCTTCTCAGTCTGGACAAGTTATTTTAGTTTTCCTGGCAGGGTTTTTCAGAAGTGTTTTGCTATTGCTTCTCTCTAGGGCCAAGAAAGAGAGACTGGCCCAAGGTAACCCAGCTGGTTTTGTGCCTAAGGCAGGGCTAGAATGCACAGCATCCTGGTTTCTAGTCTGATAGAACTGTACCAAACTGGCTCCCATAGTACACTGAGCCTCGGTGGTGCAGTGGTTAGAGTATATTACTGCAAGCTACTTCTGCTGCAGCCAGCTGCCTGCAATTTGTCAGATCAAATCTCATCAGGCTAAAGGTTGACTCAGTGTTCCATGATGACCCAAATTGTTGAAGGCAATATGCTGACTCTGCAAACCAGGGGTCTCCAACTCTGGGAGTTGAAGTCCCCAAGTCTTAAAGTGGCCAAGATTGGAGACCCTACTGTAGACCATTTAGAGAGGGCTGTAAAGCACTATAAAGCAGTGTATAATTCATTGCTATTGCTATTGCTATATCAGCCCTTAAAGCTACCAAGGATTGCACTAATGAATGTCCATATGTTAGCATGTACCTGGCAGGTATAGTTGTATCATAGAAATATGGCCTCTCCCCCACTCTTAAAGGTTCAGGGAGTTAACAGACGAGTACTGCTCTATCATCATCACATATATTCTATGCATACTAAGTAGGGAAAATCCAAAAAGTACCACTTATGTAAAAAGGGCTGAAACTTTTGGTAACTGCTCAGGCAGACACCTGCCTAATTTGTTGAACTACAAGGAGGAGGAGGAGGAATGTCAGCCCTTCGCGGCAGATCAGACTAGGAAACCAAAGTTATGAATGCTTTCCATTACCATTTTTATGATAGAGTTGTAGTACAGAATTTTGCAAGTCTGAGCGCTTCCCTGTTCCTTCCTTTTATCTTTAAGAAAACTAGGAGGGATCAACGCTGAGACTTTTTCTCAAATTACATTTCTGCTTTTGACTCAGATTTCTTTTGTCTTGCCATGTCTTCATTTAGCCTCTTCCTCCAGGGTCCTCAAGGTTATACTTACTGTTAAGTTTGGAGCATGGGTGCGAATAATGGAGACGAGTCAGTGAAACGGTGAACTTCAACTCTTTATTTACATGGTGTGACAGCTCAAAACAACGGCTGCTGTAGCCTTACTTATATAGGCAACTTATTAACGATTCAACCAATGAACATTTTGGAGCGCTAGCTCCGTAAACCAATGAGAGTGGCTCGTTAATGGCCAATCAGATTCTCCTGAACGGACCAATCCGATCTCGCCACTTAACAGCCAATCAGAAGTGCAGGGCCAGAACCCTGCACTTGACTCCAAGCTCAAGATATCTTTATTCCACATTTAATCATGCATTTTTATTCATTCACAACACCCCTTCCCCCTGGGTTCCATTTACTGGGTGCGGTTTAGTAGTCCTTGAGGTAGGACGGTTGTTTTGTTAGTCTATTTGATTTTCATAGTGCACCCGGTATTTGACTGCACTCTTGTTGAGGTACGGCGTTGTTTGGCAAAAGGGGTGTTTCTGACTCTGAGTTTGAGTTTTCGTTGTCACCAACCTCTTCGGTATCACCCTGAGGTGAGCTCGCTCCCATTCCTAATTCCCCTTCTCGTGTTTCCGTTCCGTTATCGTTCTCTTCAAAAAGGTTTTCGGCTAATTGGAGTTCTTCTTCCTCTATATCTCCCCCCCCTCAGTTTGGTTATCAGGGGGCTCGGCGATCCCTGACCGCAATCTTGATCATAGTTGATTGATATGGTGCTTCCATAGTCTATCGTCACGGCATTGTACAAGGTATGATCTGGGGCCGGTTATGCGGACCACAGTTGCTTCTACCCAAAATGGATCACCCAATAAGTTTTTAGCGAACACCAGGTCGCCTACCTGGAAGGTACGGCATCGGCTGCTGGATCCGTGTGGTTTCTCCGGTTCGTACGCTGGGTGTAACCGGTCGAGGTGGGAGTGGAGCTTTCGTCCTATTAGCAACTCGGCAGGAGTTTTGTTGGTGACACTATGCGGAGTGATATGCTGTAAAAAGAGGATTCGGTTTATTTTTTCTTCGATGTTGTCTTAGTCCATTTTCTGTAGCGTCTTCTTAACGAATTGTACCATGCGCTCGGCCCTTCCGTTGGCCTCCGGATGCGCAGGCGAACTCAGCGCATGTCGAATACCGCGGTCAGCCAGGTACTGTTAAAAAGACAATGCAGTAAATTGGAGCCCGTTGTCGGATACCAGAACGTCTGGTAATCCGTGGGTGGCAAACAGTCTCTCCAGTTTTTGAATGACCACTTCGGTTGTCATGTTCTTCATTCGGTGGATTTCGAGCCAGTTCCAGTAGGCGTCCACGGTTAGCAAGAAGGTGTGGCCTTTGGTCGGTCCGGCAAAGTCCAGATGGATACGGGACCAGGGTCCCCGCAGTGTCTCCCATTCGGTTGGGATTACCTTCGGTGGGGCGTTGCTTACTTCTTGGCATCTATGACAAGCTTTGACCCAAGTCTCGATTTGCTTGTCAATACCTGGCCACCACGCGTAGCTTCGTGCGAGGGCTTTCATGCGCACGATGCCGGGGTGGCCATCGTGCAAGGTTCTCAGTACTGCTTGTTGAAGTCGCTCTGGGATAACGACTCTATCGCCCCAGATGATGCAGCCTTTTTGAGAAAATAACTCTGTTTGTCGACTTTTGAATGGTGTGAAGTCGTCTGGTACTTGGTCCAATGGCCATCCGCGTTCCACACAACTGAGGACTCGTGCTAAGGCGGGGTGTCATTTTGTTTCTCTCGCGATATCACAGGCAGTTAATGGCGGTGTATGAAGTGCCTCGATCTGCAACATGGTCACTGTAGGCGCAGGGTCATCGATAGTCTCTGGAAGTGGTGCTCAGCTCAATGCGTCAGCGTGGGGAATGGCTTTCCCTGGGCGGTATTGCAACCGATAATTATAAGCAGCCAAGAATTCTGACCAGCGAGTCATTCTGGGAGATAATATATGGGGGGTTGGCTTATCTCCTGCTATTATTCCCAGCAAAGGTTTGTGGTCAGTCATGATAGTAAAATCCCAGCCACATACATACTCATGAAACCTCTTGACAGCAGACACAATTGCAAGGGCTTCCTTATCAATTTGGCTATAATTTCACTCAGTTTTTGAAAGTGTTTTCGAAAAATAGGCAACAGGGGCTTTGTTACCGTTAGGCAATACGTGGCTCAAAATGGCCCCCACTCCGAAAGGCGATGCATCACACGTGATAGTTAATGGCAATGTCTCATTGTACTCCATTAGTAGAGCGTCAGAAGTCAATAGTTTTTTAACATTACGGAACGCTTGCTCTTCTTTATGACCCCATACCCAAATTGCTTTTTTGTCCAGTAAACGATGTAAAGGTTCAGCGACAGTCACTTTGTGCGGCCGGAATACATTATAAAAGTTGATAAGAAATGCCTGGAGGTCAGCTTTATTCCGGGGTCTGGGAGCATTTTTTATTGCTTTCAGTTTACTATCGGTAGGGTGAATGCCCTGACTGTCAATTAGATATCCTAAAAATTCAACCCGATCAGTACACAGCTTACACTTATTTTTTTTTACTTTAAGACCTGCGTCTTTGAATTTTTGGAGAACCAATTTTAAATGATCCCGTAAAATTTTTGTAGGTGCAGCAATTAACACATCATCAAAGTAAGGGACAAAGCCTTTAATCCCTTGTAATAGTCTTTCCATCAGGCTCTGGAATATCCCCGGGGCTACACTCACTCTGAATTGGAGCCATGTACATTTAAAGGTGCGTCACGATTGTCTGTGCCTGTGCCATTTTTTCATCAACCGGTAATTGCTGATATGCCAGAGCTAAGTCTAGTTTAGCGAAGACTTTTCCGCCCCCCAGGGAATGGAGGAGGTGCTGCACCACCGGCACCGGATATGCGTTTTGCTGCAGGGCATGGTTCAGAGGGGCTCGGTAGTCCCCACAAATTCGAATCGAACCATCCGACTTGATGGGTGTTACGATTGGGGTTTCCCAGGGAGAGTGATCGGTTGGCTCTAACACTCCCTGGGCTATTAACTTATCAAGCTGTTTGTCAATTTTTGGTTTTAGGGCAAAGGGAACTCTACGAGGCTTTAGGCGGATGGGAGCTATTTTTGGGTTAAGGTTAAACAAGATTGGGGTCCCCTTGTACTCGCCTAGCTTCTCTGCGAAGACGTCCCTGAATTCATGGACGAGGTCCTCCTCCCAGTCACTGCCGCCGATTCGGTTAATGCCTGCCACTTCAATGCCAAGTGGCGCAAACCATTGGAGGCCTAACAGGCTAGGCCGGTCTTTGTCGATCACCATCAGGGGTAAGTATGCTGTGTGGTTTTTGAACGAGACGCGGACTCAACTGGTTCCTACGACTGGAATCCTATTCCCCTGATAGTCCTTAAGTATGAGTCTTTGGGAATGGAGGTCTTGGCGCCGGATGATAGGGATAAGTTGCTTGAGGGTCTTCCAGGAAACCATCGAGAGAGACGATCCCGAGTCAACTTCCATTTGGCAGGGCTGATTTTTGATAGCCACTTTAATTCGGATTTTCTTGGCATCCAAAGAAGAGGTCTGACCGATAGTGATAGTTTGGTGAGCCTCTTCTCGCTTCGTGGGGCAATTAAAGGTTCGGTTTCTGTAGGAGTGGTTTACTGGTTCTCGCCTTACAGGGCGGTTCCCTGTCGAGTGGCAATAGTTGGCCCCCTTCGAGGTCTGGCTGGGTCCTAGGAGGTTTCTACGGACCCGTCCGATGTGGCCTCGTTTCCCGCACTCATGGCAGAGTGCATCGCGGAATTTGCATTCGGACCTGGAATGGTTGGCCCCATAGCCAGCGCAGGGGTGTTGGGACTTCAGGTAGTGGTCCCGATCGAACGGCAGTCGATGGACCTCTTCTTCATCGCTGTCTGACGACAAAGAGAGGTCCTCGTGGTGGGCCGTCAAGAGCTGTCCTTCTGACTTGGATAAAATGTTGCCTGTCAGTTGGTGTACCAGAGCGCGGTTGCAGCGCAGTTGGGCAGCCGACTTCCTGGTTGCTTCTGCTGCAGTAGCATCAGCGATGGCATCGGCAAAGCTGATGTCGCCTTTCGCCATCAGCTTGCTCTGAATGCCTAGTGCATCTAATCCCAGAACTATTTGATCTCTCAAAGCCTCTTCCAGGTCGGCAAACCCACAGAGGCCTCCCAGGTTTCGGAGGTCTGCGATGAAATCTGTGATGCTTTCTCCTTTTCACTGGTTTCTTTGGTAGAATTCATGCTGCCTTACGAGTGTTGGCACGGTCGGTGCGTAGTGGGCTCTCAGTAGGGGTTCAAGGATGTCCCAGTCCATAGCCTTTACTTCTGCGGGTTTGGCTAGTGCTTTAGCCATCTTGAATACGGTCGGCCCGCAATGCGTTAGGAATACCGCCTGTTTCTTCCCGGTCATGGCATCCTTCAAATTATTGGTTTCCAAGAACATTTGGAAATGATCCATGTAGGCTTCCCAGTCTTCTTGCGCTGGGTCGAATGGAGCGGGTGGTATAACGCCGCTGGACATGGTTCCGCCGTTGTGCGTTCAGCCACGTGCTCGGTATTTCTTCTTTGTTCAGTCAGCTCTGACGTTTCCACATCCCATCCTCATCGCCAGTGTTAAGTTTGGAGCATGGGTGCGAATAATGGAGACGAGCCGGTGAAACAGTGAACTTCAACTCTTTATTTACATGGTGTGACAGCTCAAAACAATGGCTGCTGGAGCCTTACTTATATGGGCAACTTATTAACTATTCAACCAATGAACATTTCGGAGCGCTAATTCCGTTAACCAATGAGAGTGGCTCATTAATGGCCAATCAGATTCTCCTGAATGGACCAATCCGATCTCGCCAATCAGCCAATCAGAAGTGCAGGACCAGAACCCTGCACTTGACTCCAAGCTCAAGATATCTTTATTCCACATTTAATCATGCATTTTTATTCATTCACAACACTTACAGCCCTTTACAAGGTACAACACAGGAAGACTTGCAAGGTTCTGTTGTTATAGCCAATTTCATTAGAAGTCATTTTAGGCTTGTTGTAGAGTTGATTTACTCATCAGTTCTACCTGTGGGTGTAAATGCTGGATGACATTCTGGGGCAATTTTATATGAAATGAAATGTCAATTACACTAATACATCCTTTTTGTGTGTGTTATCATTCCTGGTCTGGTTAGAAATGTTTAAAATTGATCATCCTTAGAAACATCATAAAAATATTCTCTACATTCACCCTAGATTTGGGGGAAAATAATTACAAATATTAACTATCAGGGACCATGTGCCTGAAGTAGAAAGATGCATTATAAATCAGAACAAACAAATGGACATTGAAAACTAAATGTCATGGTAAATGATCCACTCCCAACTTCTAAGAATGACTAGAATGATTTTCTAATACTGGATGATACATCTCTGCCAGCAATGTGGTCTAGAAAGATACTAAAGTTAACAGTTGACCCGTTTGAATGGACATTATTCAATCTTTTTGCTAGCATTTGTGAATGCAAGGAAAGGATACCCTAGTATGTTTGTGTTCCCTAGGATCTATGCCACATGTGTTGGTCCTACTGTTCTGGCTACTAGAATGCACTGCTAGTCATTGTATGTACCTATGCAGGATGGCCTGAGTGTATCCCTACCCGCACAAAGAAGGCTACTGAAGTTGCCAGGGCACTACTCCACATCATAATCCCTAGATATGGCCTACCTTCTAGAATTTCATCAGATAATGGTTCTGAGTTTATCCACAAGGCCACTCAGCAATTAGCTAAGATATTGGGTCTCACTTGGAAACTCCATTGTAGCTTCCATGCCCCGTCTGGAGGCAGGGTTGAGAGGATCAATAGAACTATTAAGGAAAAATTGGCCAAAATATGTCAGGAAACCCACCTTAAATGGCCAGATGCTTTGAGTTTGGCTCTGCTTGCTGTCAGGTGTGCTCCTCAGAGAGGTGTCTCACTTTCACCATTTGAATTATTATATGGCCGGGTCCCCAATCTACTTCGTCTAAATATTCAAAATACTGTACAGATTTCTGATACAGTTAGAATGCAACAACTACAAGCTCTTAATATGATAGTCCAAAGATTACAACAATATGTATTAACTTGCAAACCCCATGTCTTAGTGACCTCCCCACATAACATACATCCACAGTTGTGAGGATTTTAAAAGATGAAACTGGTATTATGGATAAACCAATCAAAAACAGTTTGGGGCGCTATTTCTTTATATGTTGACTGTTGTGAGGATTGTACTTGCTAAGCAATTGAAAGGAAAAAAGATGCTGATTGTTGAACAGTGAATTTTTAAAATTGATCAAATAACAGAGATGGCAAAATTAACTGCCTTGATTAGAAACAAAGCTTTATAAGAGACTGGAAGCCATTTGTGGACTTTCTGAGTCTTAAATATAGTAACAGATGGTTAACAGAGGGATTCAAAGATTTATTTAATGAAGTATATACATTAATTAAGGATGGGAAAGCTTATAACTATTTGTAAACCAAGGAGAGGAGAAGCAGCAAGGTTTTTTTTATATATTTTTCAGCATCCAGCCTCAGTGGATTCTTTATGTTTAACATGAGATCTATTTGACTTTTGGGGCGTTATTTTTTTCTTTTCCCTTTTTTTGTACACAATATTTTTTCCATCATTATTGTCGGATGTTTGGTTTTTTGTTTTTTGTTTTATTCTTGTTGATAAACGCAATTATACAAAAAAATGTATAGCCTAAATTTAACTAAATCATTTTCTATACAGGTAGTTCTCGCCTTATGACCACAAGTGAGCATTTTAAATTACAATGTCACAAAAAAAAGTGACATACCACTGGTCTTACAACTATTGCACCATCCCCACTGATCAACATTTTGGTGCTTGACAGTTCCAAGATTGTGGGTGCATGTGGTGTCCAGACAGTTTAGAGTTAATGGGATTTGGGATAGTTAGTTAGGAATTGTGAGCTGTTCCCTTAAGAGAATGCAACATGGTAAACGTAGTTAAGGTATCCTGGGAAGTGTAGTACATGTCATGTGGCCACATCTGTAACCCTGATTGGTCACTAAATTCACCCTTGGTGGGTTGGGGGAGGTTTCTTCACTCTTGCCTGAACACACAGCCTTGTGGTAGCAGTTACCCCCTGTCTCTATGATATGGGATGAAAGAGATAACCAACTTTTTACCCATAAAGACAGATATGCAAAGGATTGGACATTAAGAATAACCTCATCATAACTGTGAGTTGATGGGGATGCCTGATGAACTAATAAAAGAGATTTTGTATGGATACTTTGTGGAGTTCATCTATCTGCCTTTGTACAGTATTTGTACAGGACAGGCAGAATAGTAAAAAGGTGGTTAAAAAAATCTGGAATCCTGAAGCCCTGAGTGTGCTAATAATCATGTCTGTGTCAGCAAGAATGACTTCTGAAAATTTGCCTTCATTCATGACACTCAACTCTGGATGCATACAGAAAAAAGATGCACTATAAAGTGAATTGAAATAAGCAAAAGATACAGGTTAAATAAAAATCATATGGTTAAATGCATTTATTACGAAGACACCTTCACCTCCCTAAATCAAGGATCATGGTGAGTCATACAGATCCAGGTGTGAATATCACCATTAGGTGCCAGGACCAGAGGAAAAATCTGTCAAGAAAAATCGGTGCAAGTCAGGGAAACTAACACATTCACAAACAACAAAACAATATGGAGGCACTACTGAGTTCCTTTCATACCAGCTGAAGTTGGGGACAATAACTCCACAGAAGAAATCTTTTTATGTAGTCAGAGCTAAATGACCCAGTTGTTGTGATTGGGAGAGGTAAATTGATTGCATACCCTGCATACCCTGCCCATCTAATTCCTTCCTGTATGAAGCTGGTACCGTCTGTATATACCGTCTGTAATCTGGAGAAGGAAGGGGTACATCAGTCATGTCAGGGCGGCTGGTATATGTTTCCTCTACTGTTTGGATAGAATCGTGAGTGGCTTTTGAGTTTGTTTCAGGCAATAATGTAGCAGGATTTAATGCAGTGGATTGTATAATATTAATCATAGGATTATGAGTGATTAAGCCTTGGTACTTCAACATTCGGGGGTTGGTTAGCCACAAATGGCCCTTCGTTTCCAGAACTGCTTTAAGGGCATGGGGAGTATAAATGTCAAGTTGTTGTCCAAAAGTCAGTTTACTTGCTTCCTGAGTTAAGATAGCCATCCCAGCTACAGCCTTAAGGCACGCAGGCCATCCTTTTGCAACGTTATCCAGCTGTTTAGAGAGATATGCTACAGGGTGATACCATGTTCCCATGGTCTGGGTGAGGACACCTACTGCTACATTCTGTTTAGTATCTACAAATAATTGAATTGGCTTATCCAAATCCGGGAGGTCTAGACTGGGGGATTGCAACAGCGCTTGCTTGAGCAATCAAAAACTAGTGGCTTCCTGTGTTCCCCAATGTAACAGCTCCTTATCCTGCCCTTTGGTAGCTTCATAAAGGGGTTTTGCAATGAGGCTGAAATTAGGGATCCAGATATGACAAAAACCTGCAGCTCCCAAAAACCCTCTCAAGCCTCTCCTATTATTAGGTGTCAGGAGTTGACATATAGCCTCTTTATGTTCATGACCTAAAGTACGTTTCCCCTGTTCTATATCATAACCCAAATATTGGACCTTTTCTAAAACCAACTGTGCTTTTTTCTGAGAGGCCTTATATCCCAGGTCTTGCAATAGGAGTAACAACTCGTGTGTTTTTTTCCAGCAAGTATCTTTTGTGTGTCCAGTAATCAACAGATCATCCACATACTGCAACACCACATCAGGAGAGGGTATAGTCAAAGCTTCTAGGTCTTTAGCTAAGGCAGCCCCAAAATGGGTAGGTGAGTTTTTAAACCCTTGGGGCAATCTGGTCCATGTATACTGTTGCTTCCAGCCAGTTAAAGGGCTTTCCCACTCAAATTCAAATTAGTGCTGACTGCTCTCATGTCTAGGTATTGTAAAGAAAGCATCCTTTAAATCTATGACTGAGAACCACCTAGCAGTCTGGGGGATCAAGCCTAAAATGATATATGGATTTGGGACCACCGGATGGATGGTTACAGTGGCCAAATTAATGACCCTGAGGTCTTGAATTGGCCTAAACCTACCTTCCCCCTTTGGGATGGGTAATATTGGGGTATTCCATTTGGACTCGGTGGGCACCAGAATATGGTATCTCAAGTATAAATCAATAATTTCTTGAATTGCCTGGATAATATGCCTGCGGTATGCCCGTTTCGGATTCTGACAAGCGCTTTCATTGGTAGCTCTTCCACTACGATGGGAGGGTGGTGACTGGCAAAGCCTGGAGGGTTATCTTCAGCTCACAAATGTGGAACATTGAATTGCTTCCATTCATCCTCATCTCCCCGTCCCCTGTCCCTGGCCACCATGAACCTCCACTCTTCTTCTCTGGGTATCGTTACGTTTATCTTCCCATATCCCAGTGTCATTGTTCCATCCTCTTCAAATGAGATCTGAGCTCGAAGTTTGCACAACAAATCCCTCCCCAGGAGTGGGATAGGGCAGTCTGGCATATATATACAAATTGATGTGTTATGGTTTGTCCTTTAGTTGTGCACATGAGGGGATCCAAAAAGGGGTGCTGTAAAATACTTCCTGTTGCCCCCTGGATATTAATGGTGTGGGGGGATGTTGTGAATGCATAAACTGTAATAAAGTTATTTGGAGCTTGGAGTTAGTGAAGGGTTCTGGCCCTGCACTTCTGATTGGCTGTCTAATGGCAGGATCGGATTGGCCCGTTCAGGGGAATCTGATTGGCCATTAACAGAGCCTCTGTATTGGTTCAATGGAGCAAGTGCTCCTGAGTTCTTATTGGTTAAATAGTTATTGGGTTATCTATATAAGAGGGCCATAGCTGCCCTGTTTTCTGAACTGTCACTATGTAATAAAAAGAGTTGAAGTTCACCGTTTAACTGGCTCGTCTCCATTCATTATCACCCATGCCTCAAACTTGAGGCCTGTGTTAGGGCCTGCGTTAGGACTGACCGCGTGGCTCCAGTGTCTACTAGGAAGGTAATAGGTTTGCCTACTACATTTAGCCGGATCATAGGTTCTGGGAGGCCATCAGAACCCAGTCGGTTTCAGTCCCATTCTTCCACCTCTGCCAAGCCTATGAGAGGAGTTCTTTCAAATCCTTTCCTGTAACCTTGCCCTCCTCGGCTTCCTCTCGGGGGTCCTCGGAGGCCTCCTCAGAAATTCCCTCTTCTTCCCTCTGGCCTCTCTTCTTTGTTCCTTTCGGGACACTCACCCTTCCAGTGTCCCTCCTTCTTACAAATAGCACACTGGTTATGTCCTAACCCTGATCTGTTGCCCCTTGCTCAGCTGCCTCCTCTATCCTTTGGGGTCCACATCATAGCTGCCGCCATTAATTCAGCTTTTCTTTGCAATTTTTGATCTTTCTTCCGCTCTTCCTTTTTTTCCCTGTTTACAAAAACTTCCGTGCCACCTTCATTAGCTCGCTCATGGGCTTACCTAGTGCTCCCTCAAGTGTTTGTAATTTACGGCGTATGTCTGTGGCACTTTGTGAGATAAATGCCATTGTCAACATTCAGTCATTTGCTGGATCAGTGGGATCTATGGGAGTATACATGCGGTAAGCATCAATAAGATGGGCATAAAATGCTTCAGGGCTTTTGGTGGGCTCCTGCTACACCAAGAAGGGTTTCAACATATTCACTGTAGGCTTTCCTGCCAAATGGATGGCTCGCACAACTATTGACTGGTAGTCTTGTAAATGGTCCATATGGTTGTAAGGATTCTATTTAGGATCTTGGGATGGGAAGTGAGCCTCAACATGTGCTGCTAGATTCCCATCTGCTCTGACATCAGGCTTTAATATCTCAGTTATTGTATTCTTAATCTTTTCCCTTTCTTCCGGATTAAACAGAGTCCCCATTAGTTGTTGGAGTTCCATCCAAGTGGGATTGTTTGTGTCCACTATAGTTTTCACTAAATCTGCTACTTCTGTAGGTTTTTTACTAAAGGGGCCATAGCGTAGTTTCCAGTTAAGCAAATCTGATGTAGTGAATGGTACATGTTGGAACAATGGTAAGGTGACCAATGCTGTGGGATCCTCATGATCTGTTACCAGCTGGTCAACCTGCCTAAGCAGTGCTATCAGGGATGTTTGTTCTGTTTTGGCTCTTGTCCTTGCTGCCACTGGTTCAGCCTCTTGTTTAGGGTCTACTTGGGGACCTACCTGGGGGTCTCCCTGGGCAGAGGTCCCTGGGGGCGAAAGATCGGCTTGGGCTGATCAATCTATTGTATCTGGTGGATCCCCCGGGCTTCTCATGAAGTGGGATATCCAGTCTAGTCGGGTTATTAATCCTGATGCCCCAGAGGATTCTCCCTCATTTGACATCCTTCTTAAGCCAAGAGGGGGTACGTATGGGGGTGGATGCGGTAGTTCTTCTGGGAAGCTAGGCATGACTGGGGTGGACTTCTTTAGTTTGGTCATTGGTAAAGTTCATGACACTAGGAGCCTGCACCATTGTATTTTGAATTTTTTAAGCCATGGTGGAGGGTAATTTAATAGGTTGAGCCAGACATCTATGTAAGGAGCTTGGTCTGGGTGTCCTAGTGTAGGATGGAATACTAACTGATGAACCTGTACTGCTATAGAGGTGTCTAAAGTACCTATGGCTGGCTACCCCACTCCAAATGTTGGCCATTCTCCCTCACAGAACACCTGCAGTTTATGTCTACTCCACTTAAGACCATAGTCCTGAGATTCATATGCTTCCTTAAAATGTTTTAGCATACACCCCAATGGGATTAGGGGCACACTTTCTCCACCTCTCATGAGCCACTCAGGTCACCAGACAAGACAATTGGGAAGAGGGGTTAGAAGAAGGTATGGGGTCCTTCCTCTCTTGGTAACACCAGGGATTTCCACACACTCATGTCCGACCCAGGGAGCCGGGTGCACACGGTCTCCGATGGGAACTGCAGACACCACTCGCTTTCTCCTGGCCCACGGTGCTGGACACTCACAGTCACTAATGGGAACCGCAGTAGCCACTCACCTCAATCATTCCTGACAAGTCCTCCCACCTTAGTTTAAGAGAGGGTGATCAGTCCTCTCCTGCGTCCCTGCCTACAGGGAGGGATTGCTCCCCAAGTCCAATACTTGCCTGCAGGTGTGTTCCTTCTCCACTGGCCAGCTGGAAGATGTCCTGGTCTCCTCACCTTTCACCAGTGGTTCTTGGAGGTATCAACTGCCGTCGCCAGAACACAGCAGTAACGGGAAGTCCCTTGGATTCAAAGGACCGATGGTGCCTGGGATTTCCCTTCAACTCACTGAAGCACTGGCACTCGGGGTGGACCTTCCAGCGGGCCTCAAGGCCCCTTGTGTCCCATCTGGGTCACCATAAATGTTGCAGCAGATCCTGTGTCCAAATTAGGACACAAGACCATGAAGGATAGGAGAATAGAGGTTCAGAGCATTAGCATGGCAAATTCTGAACCCCCGGCTCTTCCTGAGGTGTTACTTTTTTCCATCTCACAGCCTCAGCCTAGCCCTGGACGTTTCTCTTATCAAGCTATACCATAACCTATGTACTACAGAAAAGAGAAGTAAGTCTAATTAGTCATTTGTTCTTATCTTACACCATCTGTTATTTTCCATATCCACCCTTGTTTATTGGAACATGTCTAGTTCTTTGGTTTAGTAATTTCGTGGTTTACACAACATTGTATTAAGCAAAGCTAAGAACTTCTGCTAATTATAAGAATACTTTTCTGGTAATTTTCCATTCTGCTTCACTACTTTTGGAAAGGTAGGCAGATGCAATATTAATTAAATTTAATTGCTCCAACTTATTGTTAATGTGCACTTCCTTCCCTGGTTTTGCTTGCTTGCTTGATTGATTATGTGCCACCAAATCAGCACTGACTCTAAGCAAAAGCTCCCACCCTTTGTACTAACATTCAAATTATCTGCCATTTAGCAAAGCACATGGAGGAGAAGAAGACAAGTAAACAGGGACTCACAGAGTCTATTGATCTTGATTAAAAAATATTAAGTGAATACAAACATACATTCACTTAAAGACCAAACAAATAATATCAGAAGCATTTGAAGTTCTGTCTAACAGCATTATTAATACAGATATTTCCAAAAAAACATCACATTTAGAATAATATTTTGGAATTATTATTACATTACAGAATTAATGAAACCAATTAGTGGCACCGACCTATAACCTTAACAAACAATGCAATAAAGTGTTTTATCAATAAAAGGTCTTAAATTTAAATACTTAAAAATTAAAATTTTGGTAGTGCATTAAAATAGCAGTATATTAAAATAATATTTACTGTTTAAATATAATATTCATTAAGGCAGGGGTGTCAAACTCATGTCGTCATGGTAGCATTACATGACACATCAGTACTTTTTTCCCCTTTGCTAAAACAGGGGTGGGTGTGGCCAGCATGGGCCAGAAGTTTGAGAGTCTGGAATTAAGGCATATTATAAGCAAAATACTTTATCAAATTAGTTGATCAGGCTGGGGAATTCTTAACCTCATACTAAATATATTCCTATTCTATTCTGTTTTTCTGATGATTATGTTGCTTACAAAGAAATGGGGAAAAATGGGTTGGAAAGAATAAAAAGGCTGACTATTTTTGTTATGATATGGAAATCTCATGGATTGCCAGTGCCCCATAATTACTTTAAATCTCATTGTGTATGTTTTATTAGCTTAGCTCAGATGGCTTCCAAAGGATTGAAAGGGCTATAAAAAGAGACACACACAAAAAAGAATTGCTTCAGCTGCCTAGAACATCTTCCTATATTAGCTAAAAAAATTCCCTGGAGCCATCTTATACCTTTTGGATCAATCCATTTTCTGGAGAGAATCATTGCTATGGTCAATGCTGATTCAATATGACATATACCATAGAAGGAAACAACTATACTCACAGTTCTGTTGGTGAATATAAAGGCTTTTTTAAAAGCTTAATACATGAAAAAAAGGGTTGTATTAATGCATTAAATTTCAATCAGTTGCTGATATTGCTACAACTTGTAATATTCATGTAGGGCACAGTTATAGGAACTATGCTGGTGCAGTGATCAAAATACAGCATTGCACACTAATTCTGCTGACTGCCAATAGCTTCATCTTTACCAGCTCAAGTTTGACCCAGCCTTCCTGGGAACTTCCGGTTTGTCGGCTTCGGCAGCAGCCAGGATTCGCGATCCTGCGCGATCCCTGCAGCGCTAGCCATCTTGGTGCCTCTGATCCTACGGGTCTGGAGGCTAAGGCTGCCCTGCAGAGGCAGCCGAAGATAGGGCGTAGTCGGAGAGGGGTTTGGGGGTGTTGCAGACCCCCTCCCCAGCCGGAAAAACCCCCTTTTCTCAAGACGGTGGAGTGGCGGTCTGTAATGGCCACCACAAAGAAGCCGGCAGCTGGGTAAGACTGAGCAGGAGGAAGAGGGGAGAAAGTTTACAAGAGAAAGTTTTTTGGCTGACCCAGGACTTCAAGAGATGCCTAACATCCTGAAAACTATGCCTATTTTGAATGATACTTTGTTTCCAAAGGAGAATTGAGGTGCTGAAAGGAAAAGTTTACTCTCCTTCCCTATGGAATCAACAAATGGCCATTGAGAAACCTGTCTTTTTATAAAAGGTAAAAACTTGGCTTCTTGTTATAAATGGGAAGGGAGAGGATAAAAAAAGAAGAAAATATTAAGATCTTGCTGGAGGAGATACCTTGAAGATTTTGAGACGAGAAATTAATTGCAATAAGGCTTTAAAAATACAAATTGGGCTTTTTTCTTTTCCCTTCTATTGATATCAACCCAGGAAGAGAAAGTGAGAACTTTGTGCTTTGTTTGGATTGATTGATGTCTCTGGGACTTTGGGGAATTGTTCTAACTTTTGAAACATCTTGGTTGTTTTAAGAAGAAGAATAAAGAAAAGATTTACAATGGCTTTACCTGTTGATGAACTTAGAAAGGAATATGGAAAAATAAANGTCAACACAATGTTAGTAAGCAAAAGAAAAAAGGAATACAAGAGAGAGGGGTGTTTATTTGATGACATGAGCAAATGCAGACATCTGCTGATTGCCAGAATAAATTACACCATTGCATGCAAGACTGATGTTGATATTGTAGAGAACCTGGCCACCATGCACCCCACCAATACACACACATATACACACATCCATGCACACTTTCAAAAGTATCAATAAAATGTTATATTTGTGAGAAGGAAAAAAAAAAGCCTTATACAGTTCAAGGAGGTTCCACTCCCAAAGGCTTCCAAACTGGGATAATCAGAAAGTACATGGATTCCCAATATATAGAACTATATATTGGCATTCTTGTCATCTTACAAAGATAGGCTGGTAGCAGAATGTGGCTACATGTCTTAATACATTCTGCAACAAATGACAGTTTCATTGAACTGTGCAACCTTTGCAGATATGTTATCCCTACAAACTTGTCCTCCCTTCTCTTATGGTTGAGGCCACTGGTGGCTGACTTTTATAGTAAGGGCCAATGACAAGGTATAAAGTAAAGGTAAAGGTTCCCCTGAACATGCATGCTAGTCATTTCTGGCTCTAGGGGCTGGTGCTCATCTCCATATGTAAGCCAAAGGGCCAGCACTGTCTGAAGACGTCACTATGGTCATCTGGCCAGCATGACTAAATGCCAAAAGCGCATGGAGCACTGTTACCTTCCCACCAAAGTGGTCTCTATTTTTCTACTTGCATTTTTTATGTGCTTTCGAACTGGCAGAAGCTGAGACAAGTAACAGGAGCTCACTCCGTTATGCAGCACTAGGGATTCAAACCACTGAACTGCTGACCTTCTGATTGACAAGCGGAGCGTCTTAGCCACTGAGCCACCACATCCCTCTATGACAAAGTATACTGGAGCTTGTCTGTGTATTTAGATGGACAGCATTCAAGAAGTCCCTTTGGGTTCTCCTTATTCCCTTCCCTGGAAATGGGAAGAATTGAAGCTGGTCTCATTCAGCTACATAACAGCATATCTGCCCATGCTTCTAGCTGGTGGGCAATCCCTCAAGATGTCAGTTCTGGAGGATTTCAACTCTCTGGGAGAGATGTCAGAGCTGATCCAGGAATTCATGACTATAGTGAGAACCATGGGCTTATTCCTGGTCATCATGGACAATAATGTAATAGCATGTGGGGATGACCTTGGGAGACAAGGAGAAGACACCATCTCAGAAAGAACCCCCATTAGTTTCTTGGACTATAAAAGAGTTGTGGGGGAGAGTGAACAATGTATTTTAAGACTTGCAAGATTCTCTTAATGTACCCGTAAGTAGAATTAGCTCATCTAGCTATCCTCCCTAACTTACCTTTCATTCATATAGAGGGTCACACTCTTGATTTGGTATTTACCTTGGAACAATTGAGATATGATCTGATAACAGGGAACCTCATCATCTATTTTTGGTAAGGGTAAATTTTATGTATGCTGAGAGTATTTGCACCAAGATGAATTCCTTGAGCATCCAACCACACTGTTCTGTCTCGCCTTTCCTCTTTCCCAAAATATGAAAGAGTACAAACTCACACAAACACAGGCAGGCAAGCTGGCTTGGACTTCACAGAGTTAATTCTTTGGAACTGATAATATTCTTGGCATTCCAACACATCCTGCCTTCCAAATCCGAACTGATAGCAAATAAAATTTTACTCACCGAAAATCACAAGGCAGTCCACAAAGAAAATCTGAAGCAAGGTTAAACTTTGTCCCATACAAAGTTTCAGGAGAAAACACATCCACTTTTATCCCCTGTGGGGTGTGACTCAATGACTCAGCTCACTCTCTGACCCTCCCACGCCTCCTACATTGCTGCTCACGTTTCTCCCTATGACGCTGCTTAGGATCGAGCCAACACTCTTCCTCTTTACTCCCTGTCAGGGGCTGCTCCGATATGCCTTCCTCCTAATTAATCTCAGGCTGTTCCTCTCAGTTGTCTGATGGAACCTGAGGCATTATCAGGGAGGAAGGTCCTGGGGAGGAAGGCATTGCCAAGAGGAAGGTCCTGGGGAGGAAGGCATTCCCAGTTCCTCCTTCTCATCTTCCAGGTCCTCTTCTTCTGACAGCATAGGCTCAGGAATTGAGGCCACAACACACACTTGGCCAATAAAGAATTCTATTCTATTCTAAATCTCTCTTTTCATACCATGGGCCTATCAGAATCACCACCACCCCAGAGAAGAAAGAACCATGTGGCAAGCTCAGGTAACAAGAAGCACTTTTTCTTATTTTATTTTTATTACTTTATTGGTCAAACATGTACAAGATAACAAGTATAAGTATGAACATAAACAAGAACATAGGAAATAGATACAGATAAATGGGGACAGTAAGACAGGGATGGTAGGCAAGCTTGTGTGCTTATGCATGCCCCCATTTATTCATAATGGTCTGATTCCCTCCCCCCACCCACCCAAAAAATATCACTGATAGAACCACTTCTTTTCATCAGTGCAATGATTCTTCTAGGAAGCATGAATTCAATGCAGTCACAGAGAATAGTAAAGATCTGGTTTCCCTATGCTCCTATGATTATAATAACATAAGGGTTAACATCATTGCCCAGAATATCATTGGTTGCCCTCTCTCCTCTTTGGAAGAGCTTTATTGCTCTTGCTGCCTTAAGAAAGTTCAAAACATTCTCAAAGATCCATCTCATCTTGGGCACCCTTTTTTTGAACTATTACCATCTGGCAGACAATACAGGATAATAAAAACAAGGGCAAATAGGCTGAAAAATAACTTCTATCACAGAGCAGTAGCTCTTTTGAATTTAACTGTATAGTGCAGGGTTGGTGTGGTCTTGGAGATTTTCGGTTCAATGTGTGGAGTGTGGAATATGTGTGTTTTCATGGTCATGATGTGCACTGAAGATGGTGTTTGATTTCGTTATACGAAGTGCAATGACTATAAAGTAAACTAAACTAAACTAAACTAAACTTCAAATTGGCCAAATATGTGATTTGCATAATTTCTGTCAATTAATTGTCCACTGAATATTGAAAAAGTTGGGACTCTCACATAGTAAACACACAGCAAAATGTGTTCTTTTTCTCAGAACAAAGTACAAATGTATTGATTGAAATTCATTCCCAGGGTGATGTTGCATTGCTTTATGAGATGCACTCCCCAAAACTGTGGCGAAATCAAGCAACCATAAACTATTCTTTAGATGAACATCTTTTGGGTTGATTCTTTTTTTACATAGAGAGCCTGGTCTTTTAGGCGTGCCTTGATTATTAAACTTTCAGGAGATGAAAATGTGTCATTAAATGAAACTAGCCATCTGAAATCCCCATCTTGTGTTTAGAAACTATATGGAAGTGTTTTAGAAGATGTTTACAGTGTTTAAATTGTTTTTTTGGCAATTCTGAGCTGTGATATATTTAATACAAATGTAATTCATATAAACCTCAGTCACATCTAGTCTCATGAAATCTAAAAATATCCATTCAAGCCATGTTTTGGAGATGGCTTTTGATTCCCTAATGTTTTGGTTCACGCGGTTAGAAATGGCTTTAAATTGACATCTGTGAAATGCCCATTTTCAGCTGCGCTCTGTCTCAGATTGAATGATTCAACAATTATACAGTCAAATCAAATAAACATCATGCAGATTTTTTTCCCTTAAAGGTTGCTTGAAAATGTCTAATGTCAGATGTGTGTTGAGGAATGGAACACACTTCTTGTAATTTCCTAATAAGGGTAGTCCTTGACTTATAACAATTCACTTAGTGACCATTACAATGTTACAATGGCACTGAAAAGGTGACTTATTACTGTTTTTCATACTTATGACCATTACAGCATCCCCATGGTCATGTGATCAAAATCCAGATATTTAACAATGGATTCGTATTTATGACGGTTGCAACTCCCAGGTTGCAGTTACCTTTCACGACCTTCTGACAAGCAAAGTCAATGGGCAATCTTGGGAGACAGGGAGAAGAAAACATCTTAGAAAGGACCCCCATTAGTTTCTTGGACTATAAATGAGTTATGGAGGAGAGTGAACAATGTACTTTCAGACTTGCAAAGATTCTGTTAATGTAGCCTTAAGTAGAGTTAGCTCATCTGGCTATCCTTCCTAACCTACCTTTTATTCATATAGAGGGTCACACTCTTGATCTGGTATTCACCTTGGAACAATTGATATGTGATCTGGTTATGGGGAACCTCTTCATCTATTTTTGGCAAGTGTAAATCTCTCTTTCTACACCATGGGCCTGTCAGAATCACCAACCTCCAGAGAAGAAAGAACCAAAGTCAATGTGCAAGCCAGATTCACTTAACAACTGGGTTACTAATCTAACAGTTGCAGTGATTCACTTATCAACTGTGGCAAGAAAGTGTGTTAAGTGGGTAAAATTCACTTAATTACTGTCTTGCTTAGCAACAGAAATTTTGGGCTCAATTGCAGTCACAAGTTGAGGACTATCTGTATGCAGGAAAGAATCATACAACTTCTAAAACATTTAAAGACTTTTAATGTCACGTTAATGCAATCCTGTGACTTCTATACTAATTCTGAAGAAAGAATTAGGGAAGCAATGGTATCATTGCAATGGCTTACTTTTCAATTGAAGCCAATGTTCTGGGTTTGCTAATTTAAAAAGATAGATTTATTATCATTAGGAAAAACAAAACTCCTGGAAAAAATGTAGAAGAGTTTCTTCTATACGTACTCATGCAGAAATATAAATAATGATGGTAAAATATTAGATACAAACTTCTTCAAAAAGGTGCTTTGCATGATTATATACTTTAGCAAAGTAGTTGTTTATATTCCTTTTTGAAGCATTGGCAAAATGACATTTTTGTACTATCCAATTTCTAGCATTTACAACACTCTGCATTTCCACATGTGCGCAAAGGCATCTGCAGACCATGATTTTGAGGTGATGTCATTTTTGGAATATAAAACACCTCATTGAGTCTGTAATGATGGGAAGGAACTGAGAAATTATTACTGAATATTGAAGGAGCCTAGCCAACTTCAATCAATTGTAATGTAGATATTTGCATCTGTTTGGATCCTTTTTATTGGTCTGGAGGTTTCCATGACGATGACAGCCTATCAACAGCTCTTATCCAGGGGTGTGCTTCAAAAATATCAGCAACCAGTTCTCTTCCTGGTTGCTGGGTGGGCATGGCCATGGTGGGCGTGGCCTAGTTAGCCTCCGACAATATGGTGGGGGGGGCGTTTTCATCCTCCCTGGGCTTTGGAGGCTTTTCTTGGGCCTCCGGGAGGGCAAAAATGACCTCCCTTGGCTCTGGAGTTCCGAATGGGCTCATTTCTGGCCTTCCAGAGCCTCTGGGAGGCTCACTTTTTGTCCCAAGTCTCTATGTGGGCCCTGCAGTTACCTGGCATCCAAATGGGCAGCATGGGCACTCCTGGGAGGGGCATGTGGGGTGGGTGGGGCTAGCCAAGGGTGGGATTTGCCGGTTCACCAAACCAGCCATAAAACTAGCTACGGGGTTCACCCAAGCCAGGGTGAACCAGTAGCAGCCCATCCTGCTCTCATCCCTGTTTTCTTATCCCCAAATCAAGGGAGAGAAAAGGAGGGTCTTTGTTGTTGTTGTTGTTGTTGTTGTTTAATTCCTAAAGTTTTCTTGGCAAACTTTTTCTGAAGTGTTTTGCTGTTGCCTCCTTCCTAAGGCTAAGAAAATGTGATTGGCCTGAGATCACCTGACTGCCTTGCCTAAAGCAGGAGTAGAACATACAGTTTCTTGGTTTTAACCTGGTATTTAATCGTTATGCCAAACCTGGCTCTCTCATGTGCATGTTGCACATGCCATAAGAAAGTCAGAGGTCCTGGAAACTATGATTATGCCAAAATTAAAAATAAAAGATATTGTTCAGTGGTGGATAGATTGATCATGTCTTTGAATCAAATGATCTGACTAAAATGTTGAATCATCTGTTTGATCAAATCAAATTGGATTTCTTTTGTTACGAAGGCTCGTAATCCTGCACTTCTGATTGGCCCGCGAACAGCGGATTGTGATTGGCTGTTTCTGGCTGATCTGATTGTCTGACAGCAGGTTGCCACTGATTGGACACTACCAGCGCAGCAAACTCAAATCATTGGTTATTGTGACAGCAGCCAGCTCTATAAAAGGAGCTGCTGCTGCCCCAGTATTTCCACTCTGTTCTGAAGTCACTATTAAAGAGTTGGAGTCACTATTCGATGCCTCATCTCCGTTCCTTGCGCCCATGCTTCAGATCTAACACTGGCGACGAGGATGGGATGTGGAGACGATAGAGCTGACTGAACACTCACCGAACGCTAACAGAGCACGTGGCTGAGAGCGCACCAAAAAGCGGCAGAATGACCAGCAGCGCTATACCACCTGCTCCATTTGACCCGGCTAACGAAGACTGGGACTCGTATATGGACAGGTTCCAGATGTTCATGGAGACCAACAATTTGAAAGATACTATGCCTAGCAAGAAACGAGCTGTATTTCTGACCCATTGCGGGCCCGCCATTTTTAAAATGGCAAAGGCACTTGCGAAACCAGCAGAAGTCAAGACAATAGACTGGGACAACCTCGCCCCAATCCTACGGGCTCATGATGCACCAGCAGTGCCAACACTCATCAGGAGACATGAATTTTACCAGAGGGACCAGCAGGAAGGCGAAAGTGTTGGAGACTTCATCGCTGACCTTAGAAACCTAGGGGTAATCTGTGGCTTCGCAAACCTCGAGGAAACCATGAGAGATCGAATTGTTCTGGGCCTAAAAGACCCCACGACCCAGAGCAAGATTATGGCGAAGGGAGACATCGGCCTCACAGATGTCATCACCGATGCTACTGAAGCAGAAGCAACCAGGAACTCAGCTGCTCGAATGCGCCGAGCGAACGCACCGCACCGCCAACTCGCCAGTGACACCACGCCTTTCTCCAAGAGGCACACAATGACCACCCACCATGAAGACCTCGAATCCTCATCAGAAAGCGAGGAAGAAGAGGTCAACAGACTCAGGTCAGAACGCGACCAGCAAGACCAGCGGAATCATAAGCCTTCGTGTCAATGTGCTGGATGCGGGGGAAATCACCCGTGATCAGACTGCAAATTCCTAGACGCACTCTGCTGTTCCTGTGGAAAGAGGGGCCATATCGCAAAGGTCTGCAGAAGCAAGCGAGGGTCCAGCCCAAACTGAAGAGAAAACAACTTCCGGCATACAACAGGCACTCCACCAGTAAATCGGGACTGCCTAAACAACCAATGGAACCAATACTACAGAAATCGAGCACCCGCCAATTCATCCAGATGAGAAGAGGCCCATCAAACCATCACCATCGGCCACACTTCCTCCCTTGATGCAAGGAAAATCCGAGTGAAGGTCACCATTGAGAATCGACCATGCGTTATGGAAGTTGACTCCGGGTCGTCCCTGTCAATGGTCTCCTGAAAAACCTTAAAACAGCTGATCCCTGACATTCGTCACCAGGACCTCAGCACTCAAAAAATCATATTAAAAGACTACCAAGGAAACAGAATTCCAGTTGTTGGTTCCAGCCACGTCCAAGTATCCTTCAAAGACCATACCGCAACCCTACCTCTTACTGTCGTCGATCGAAATTGGCCCAGTTTGCTGGGTTTGCAATGGTTCACGCCACTAGGAATTGAACTAGCAGGCATCAACAAACCGGAAGCGATGACTGGGAAGCGGCCCTCGTCCAGGAATTCCAAAAGCTAGGCAAGTACAAGAGATCCCCCATATCGTTTAATCTCAGCCCTGACATTGCGCCTATTTGCCTTAAGCCTCGTTGAGTGCCCTTTGCACTCAAGCCAAAGATTGATGAACAATTGGACAAATTAATAGCCCAGGGCATGTTGGAACCGATCGATCATGCCCGATGGGAGACCCCAATTGTAACCCCCATAAAAACTGACGGATTTTTTTTGTGGGGATTACCGGGCCACCCTAAATCACGTGCTTCAGCAGAGCACTTACCCTGTACCTGTGGTCCAACATCTTCTTCATTCCCTGGGAGGTGGGAAAATATTTGCAAAATTGGACCTAGCTCAGGCGTACCAGCAGTTGCCCGTAGATGCAGAGACTGCAGAAGCCCAAACTATAGTCACGCACAGAGGTGCATTCAAGTGTAATAGACTCCAATTCAGAGTGAGTGTAGCACCTGGCATCTTCCAAAGTCTGTTGGAAAGATTGCTTCAAGGCATAAAAGGGGTTGTGCCCTACTTCGATGATGTCTTAATAGCTGCCCCAAACAAAAGCCTGCTAGAAAAATAACTCAGAATGGTCCTCCAGAAATTTAAAGATGCTGGCCTGAAGGTCAAGAAAGACAAGTGCCAACTCTGTACTGAGAGAGTTGAATTCCTTGGGTACCTTCTTGACAAACAGGGAATTCACCCTACAGAGAAAAAACTGACCGCAATAAACACGCCCCAAGACCTATGAATAAAACAGACCTCCAAGCCTTCCTGGGTCTCATTAACTTTTATAACATCTTCCTACCCCAGAAGGCGACTGTTGCTGAACCCCTGCATAGGCTCCTCGATAAGAAGGCTTCCTGGGTCTGGGGACATCGCGAAGAGTGAGCTTTTCAGCAAGTAAAAAACCTGTTAACTTCAGATGCTGTATTGATACAATATAACGAGACTTTGCCCTTAACTGTCACCTGCGATGCCTCACCGTTTGGAGTAGGAGCCATCCTGAGCCACATCCTACAAAACGGTACTGAGGCACCTATTGCGTTCTTTTCAAGAACTTCATCTAAAACTGAGAGAAAAACTGAGAGCCAACTTTATAAAGAGGCTCTCGCTATTGTGTCTGCGATCAAACGATTCCATGAGTATGTATATGGAAGGTCTTTCTCCATAATTACTGACCACAAACCATTACTTGGCATTTTAGCAGGAGACAAACCAACTCCCCACATCTTATCACCAAGAATGACATGTTGGTCAGAGTTTCTAGCCGCATACGATTACCAACTGCTACACCGCCCGGGGAAAGCCATTCCCCAAGCTGATGCTTTGAGATGTTCTTCGTTACCAGAAGTCATAGACGACCCAGCTCCAACCCTAGCTATGATAGAAACTCTTCCTTCACCACCACTGACTGCACAAGACATTGCCTCAGAAACAAGGAAGGATCCTTGTTTGGCATGAGTCCTCAGCTGGGTGGAAAGAGGTTGGCCTGACAACGAACCAAACGACACCTTCAAGCCTTTCAAAAACCAGCAGACAGAACTTTTCTCCCAAAAGGGATGCGTCTTGTGGGGAGACAGAGTCGTCATCCCAGAGAGACCACAGCGTAAAGTTCTAAAACTATTGCACGATAGCCATCCAGGCATCGTGCGAATGAAGGCACTAGCGAGGAGCTATGCTTGGTGGCCAGGTATAGATAAGTGAATAGAAACCTGGGTGGCCACTTGCAGCAAGTGTCAGGAAACTCGTTCAGCTCCACCAAAAGCACCACCAACTGAATGGGAAGCACCCTGAGGTCCCTGGTCCCGTATCCACATCGATTTTGCAGGACCTACCAAGGGGGATACATTTCTTATAGCAGTGGATGCCTACTCCAACTGGCTGGAGGTCCACAAAATGAAGAGCACCACCACAGAAGCCGTCGCTAAAATACTAAATAGACTATTCGCTACGCACAGGTTGCCAGATATCCTAGTTTCAGATAATGGCCCCCAATTCACCGCTCTGGCATTCGAACAGTACCTGGCAGAGCAGGGGATACACCATGCTTTGACATCACCAGCTCACCCTGCAGCCAATGGCAGGGCTGAGTGAATGGTCCAACTCATAAAGAAAACTTTACACAAGATGGAGCAAGGGGACATCGACGACAAGGTGACCAGGATGCTTTTCCTCCAACATATTACCCCAAACAGCACTACAAACAGAACCCCGGCCGAACTTCTGATGGGCCAGAGACTTCGCTCACATCTTGACCGCCTGCACCCTACCTACACAACGGAAAAGCCCGTGGGGTCCAGGAGCAGGTATCGCACCTTCAAGGTAGGCGACCCAGTTTTCACAAAAAACTTTTCCGGTGACCCATTGTGGGTCCCCACTACCATAACTCAACTTACGGGTCCACATTCCTACCGTTTACAAATTGCTGATGGAAAAATGTGGAAGCACCATATCGATCAACTGCGCTCCAGGCTCGCACCTACCCCCGTCACAAACCCCGAACCTCAAACCAGGGGGGAGGAGGGAAATCAAAGGGGCTGGAGAAGTACTAGCATACGATCCAGTCCTTGAAAACCAGCAATCAGCACAACCAACCCGGGGATATTCACCTTCTGAAGGAGAGCCGGGCCAGACGATCGCCTCACCACAGATCAGCACTGCGACAGCAGCAAATCGAAGGGATCCGGAGGACAGCCTTTACAGAAGCAGAGATGACAACCCCGAGTCACCCAATGGAGAGGGCGGAACATCTTTGCCAACAAGCTCAACAAGCAGCCCACCGAGACCAGAGTCAGGGCAAGGACTGGTGGAACAACGCAGATCAGGTAGACAGGTGAAATGACCTGCCTACCTGTGAGAATACATCACCCCACCCCTCAGATGGGGGGAGGGGTGTTACGAACTAAGCAAACGCTTTAGTTTAAAATCCCAATAGTTTTGTTTCCACAGCAGGATCGTAATCCTGCACTTCTGATTGGCCCGCGAACAGCGGATTGTGATTGGCCGTTTCTGGCTGATCTGATTGGCTGACAGCAGGTCACCACTGATTGGACGCTACCAGCGTGGCAAACTCAAATCATTGGTTATTGTGACAGCAGCCAGCTCTATGAAAGGAGCTGCTGCTGCCCCAGTATTTCCGCTCTGTTCTGAAGTCACTAATAAAGAGTTGGAGTCACCATTCGATGCCTCGTCTCTGTTCCTTGAGCCCACGCTCCAAATCTAACATCTTTGACTAGAATTGAAAAGGTTCAGCCCCAACTAACTTTTACAACTGACTCCCCCCACCCCCCTGCAAATCGGGTTACAACTAACAGGACAGTTTCTCCCATTTGCTACTTAGTTTAATCCCAAAGAAACATTTCCAGTTTGGAAGATATTTTTCATTCAATAAAGTTCTGCAATTCTACATTTTTCATCTTAGTGTTCCTATCACCACCCACATGCACAACCTAGCTAATCCTAATTTTAAACATATATAACACTTCCTACCATCTACAATATTGCCAGTTTTAGATTCAGCTGATTGGCAGTAGCCCCAATTACTATTATATACAAAGTCAGGGAAAAGTTTCAATATTTGTGGGAGGAGTTTTTAAATTGCTAAAAAGAAATCTTCACATCATTCAACTTTATACAATGTTTAAAAATATTTACTCTCTGAAGAAATATTTTTTCCCTCGCAGCTGTCAAAACAAGCTGTCAATTCAATAGTCTGGAATGGCTGTTACTTTTTTAAAAAATAATAATCTCAACTACTTTTCATTGCTATGAATGTATATATGTATGTATGTATGTATGTATGTATGTATGTATGTATGTATGTATGTATAAATATATATGTATGGCATTCAGCTTTGTTCGGGTATTTTCCCACGTCATAGTAGTGGTGCTTTTAAAGTTGTAGCAACGTTT